>WNGS01007520.1:12759-25162 GCA_020271785.1 Procambarus virginalis
GGTACAACAAGGACAGAGACCGACTTGTAAAGGTGGCGTTTACAAACAAAACCACGAAGGAGGATATTCTCGAAAGGAAGAGTCGTCTGCAGCATGTGGAGGGATACAAAAAAGTATTCCTGCAGAGGGACAGGACAAAGGAGGAGAGAGCCAGGGCAGCAGAGGTAAGGAGGAGCGCGCAGGGAGAGAGGAGCAAACCAGGAAATCACAGCCCTGACAAAACAGTCCTAGAGAAAAGAGGCGAACCCAAAACCAGCATCCAGCAACACCAGAGGGGAGGGCAACACCACCACCCTCTCTGCATAGAAACCCTCCCCTTCCCCTCACCCTATCTGCCCCCACCCACCCCTCCCTCCCCCCCCCCACCCCTTTCTGACCCTGTCACCCCTTCCCCATTCCCATCATGTCCCCCTCCCACCTTTCCCCCTCCCCCTTTATCCCATACCCTCCCTATCCCTCCTCCCCCCCCCTCACCCCATATCCTCCATGTTCCCATTCCCCCCCCTTAACCACACCCTACCTGTCCCTCCTTCCCTGAAACCCCACCCCCCACCCCACAATCCTCCTGAGACCCTGCAATCCACCTCACAGATCTTCTCACCCACGGAACAGCTTTCCACACCAGCAGAATGCTCGCCAAGAGGGGGCAAGAAAAGTGAACAGAAGAAAGTGAGCTTCAAGGCAATGCACAGCTTAACATAGATGGGATTACGAATATAACAAATGAACTTCGTAGAATGGGCACTAGAAGAAACCCGAGACATAAGTAGGCACTTCACAGAAACAAAGCTAACGTAAACCATAACAAACGCAGTGGTCTTCCACAGGACTATTATGCTAGTGAGGAAGTAGAGGAGAAGGGGAGCAGGCAGGAGGTGCTCGTAGCTTTGCTACTAAGAGTAGGTTGGAGTTTTGAAGAGATGGTAATTCAGAACTGTAAAGGTTTCAGTGACTACATATCAGGCACCATAGCAACTGGAGGACAGAAAATTATAGTAGTAGTCATATATAACCCCCCACCGAATGACAGAAGACCCAGACAGGAATATGATTGAACAACTTGGCCACCATCAATATAATAGAGAGAGCAGCTTCTGTGGCTAGCAGGAACGGATCCAGGCTACTATCATGAGAGACTTCAACCATGGGAAGATAGATTGGGGAAACAGAGACCGCATGGAGAGCTAAGCTGCTGGATGTGGCAACAAGAAACTTTCTAAGTCAACATGTCAAGGGACCGACAAGAATGAGAGGAGGGGATGAACCAGCCTTGCTTGATCTGATATTTCCCTAATTGAGTCGGATATAAGTGAAATTAAGTTGGAAGCCCCCTTGGAATGAGTAATCTAGTGTATGAGCTTTAGTACCTGGTTGAGTTAGGTATTATCACCCCCAAAACTGGGAAACAAAGGGCTGGTGTACCAAAAGGGAAACTATGAGGAGATGAATAAATTCCTATGGGGATATACAATGGGACACAGAACTCGGAACCAAGTCCGTACAAGACATGATGGACTGTGTCACCCAAAAATGTCAGGAGGCTGTAAGCAGGTTTGTGCCAGCCCGACAGGAAAAAACAGAGAAGCAAAGGAAGATTCCATGGTTTAATAGGGAATGTATGAAAGCAAAGGAGCTGAATAAAAGGGCATGGAGGAACTTCCGTAATAACAGAACACCAGAAAGTAGAGAGAGATAACAGAGAACCAGGACCGAGTATGTTAGTGTGAGAAGAGCAGCTGAGAAAAGGTATGAAAATGATATAGCTAATAAAGCCTAGACCGAATCAAAGCTACTACACAATCACATCAGGAGGAAGACAACAGTGAAGGAACAGGTGATGAAACTTAGGGTGGGCGAGGACAGGTACACAGAGAATGACAAAGAGGTGTTGCGAAGAAGTCAACAAAAGGTTCTAGGAGGTCTTTACATAGAACAGGGAGAAGTCAAGGTGCTAGGAGAGGTGGCAGCAAACCAGGTGACTTTGGAAAGGTTCGAAATTACAAGAGATGAGGTCAAGAAGCACCTATTGGAGGGGGATGTGAGAAAAGCTGTTGGGCCAGATGGAATCTTACCATGGGTATTGAAAGAGTGTGCAGGAGCACTTTGCTTGCCACTCTCTATAGTGTATAGTAGGTCACTGGAAACGGGAGACCTACCAGAAATATGGAAGACTGCTAATGTAGTACCAATATTTTAAAAGTGTGACAGACAAAAGGCAATGAACTACAGGCCAGTGTCCTTAACTTGTATACCATGCAAGGTGATGGAGAAGATTGTGAGAAAAAACCTAGTAACACATCTGGAGAGAAGAAACTTTGTGACAACCCATCAACATGGGTTCAGGGAGGGTAAATCTTGCCTTACAGGCTTGATAAAATTCTACGATCAGGTGACAAAGATTAAGCAAGAAAGCAAGATTAAGCAAGGATGGGCGGACTGCATTTTTTTGGACTGTCGAAAAGCCTTTGACACAGTATCCCATAAAAGGATGATGCATAAGCTGGAGAAACAGGCAGGAGTAACTGGTATGGCGGTCTGTCAGAAAACCCGACACCATTTAATAATATCAATTCAACATGCAGATAATATTGATGTCGTTGTAGACTCAAGTTAACTCATAGAAAATGTAGCCTGTAGTGGAATTTTCTGTCAATAGAAAATGGGATGTCATTGCCACATACTATTATAAATTCACCAGCTATTTGTTGGGAATTATTCTTAAATACATTAGTCTTGGACTTTTACCATCATAAAAACATCTCATTTGAATTAACTTAATTATCAGTATCAAAATAAAGTAAATGTGACCCTTCTATCAGTTACTGATATCTGGACAAAGTAGGCCAGGAGCGGCAGTGAGGAGGAAGTGGTCAGCCATTGTTGTTAGACCAGAGTCGTGGGGCAAATTCAGCTACTATAAATTCTCTTGGACGAAGTGTTATGGAGAGCAAAGTTCTGCCATCATCAACACGCTGTCGTCAATCACAAGGGAAGTGTTTTTCCGGAGCCCGTATATCTAATCATTTTTGGCTATTAATGTTAGGTAGATATTGGGCGAACCGGTGAGAACACAAATGATCGACTCAAAAAAGGTAATTAAGCCTTGGTCCTTATGATTCGTTATACAATGTTTTCTCTGATATAGCTGTCATATATTAGGATTCTGGCCTTACAGCTAGCGCCCTTTGACAGGAACAAGAAGAGGAAGCAAGACTTGATACATCAGTTACTGGGTGACGGTAGCCGTCGCCTCAAACGAGGATAATTTGGTGTCTACATCCTAGTTATACCTGTTGGACTAGCATGCTGTACAATAAGATAAGGAACCTCTTCAATGTATACTAATATGTGTAGTTAATACTGTAGTTTGATTGGCTGCATATATACAAATTTAATATAAACCCCTCCCCCCTAATGTGTAAGGATCGATTTGTGAGATTATTGCAGAAATACAGTCCACTTAACATCATACCAATTGCTATCGAAATATATAAATTAACGTAAATATAAATTCTATACAAATTCATATAAATTAAATAAATCTAAATCTCACAGGTCGGTTCCCACATTATTTGGTCCTTCGAAACCGGATTATTTGGTCTTTCGAACCTAGATGGTTTAGAGAGCTAGATTGTCATCAAATTAAATAAACTAGTGTAATAAATTAATGAACAATACTTAGCCAGTCAAAGACCGGCGGTGTAGCCTCCCTCGAGTGAGCTCAGGAACCTCTCAGCCCAGTTCAGCGGTTTCATAGTCACCCACTGATTTGGTGGGGAGTTATTTCCGTGAAATGACAGAGCTTATGTTTAAGCCAGCCAAATTAATGGCTGTGTTCTCGTGAGATTATTCACGGATTTCGTGGTGTTAATTTCGCGAGAGATTATCCACGAATTTTGTGGAGTTAATTTCACGAGGTCACTAATAATATTTAATACTTCTTGATAATATTAGAAGTTTCATAGAGGCAATCATCAATAATTGTGTATATTATTTCACTTAAATAGAGAATTATTTAATATATAGCACTAGTGTTCACAATGCAATATTTACCAATTGCCAACCCACAACAGGGTAGGATATTACCATTGACTAGTTGAACTATTTATTGTTCATCCTAGTCCCATTATTACCATAGTCTAATTGTACTATATTGAACAACCTAGCACCATTAATGAATGGTACAGACCCTATTTTGGGTGTAATTGTTATCAACTCGAGTTGAGTTGTGTGTATATAATAATTTACTTATGATCATTACACCTTTGAGTGATTAATTAGTGTCTATACCATCCTAGGGTGATATTGAGGAGCTAGCCTAAAGGTACTTCCAGTGACACTGGTTTATCACTCAAATCATTAGTGTGTATGATTAATTATATATATATATATATATATATATATATATATATATATATATATATATATATATATATATATATATATGCAGTGGTACCTCGCATAACGAATTTAATCCATTCCATGTTCATCATGTGAAACGGACGTCATACAAAACGAGTGTCCCCCATGTAACCAGTGTGATGCACTGTGTTTATTGTGAAATTCCCCCAGTGTGCATGACATCAAATGTTCCCCAAAATATCATTTTTCTTTGTAAAATGATAAATTACCTTCCCTGAACATGTCTATGTAAACAATAATTACCAAATTCAACTTACTTTGGCTGTGAGGGCGTGGACAAGGTGCGCTGTGACGTCATCAAGGGCTGGTTGCCCGTGTGTGAAGCTCCCAGACACGGTCGTGCAAGCCATTCAAGCACCGCGTGTTGCCACAAATATATTTTCAAATATTTTTTGTATGTATTTCCAATGCGGTTTTATTTGTTTCCTTTATCGTATATGATGCATATTTGTGACCTTTACAATATGTATACAGTAGAATGTTCATAATTTTCCATGGAACTGTGATACATGTGTCAGTAATGTGTCCACAATAAATGTTTATTGTCACAATATTATGTGAAAAAAAATCACTAATATTACAATATGTACAGTTTCACATACTATTTACACAGTAACACACTGTATTACACACTCAGTACTTTGGAGGTGCGTAATAGTAAACGAAGTAGTCCATGGCACACAGCGCGACTTTGCTCTCCTTACACCAGCTACAGATAGATTTTCGTTTCCTGTTTCATCGTTCTGTGTGCTTGCAAATAACGCACTCGCGTGCACCCTTGGCTTTAGTACTTGTAGGTGGTATGTAGCCAAGCTTGTAAAGCATAAGGTAGTATTGAAACGATTATAGGAAAAGCTCAATTTGTAAGGTAGTCTTGAAAAGATCGCTTTGTAAGGTCCCACACAGGAAGAGATTCAGCTAGCATCAAAGAGTATTCATCAGTCAGGAAGAGATTCAGCTAGCCTCAAAGAGTGTCCATCAGTCAGGAAGAGATTCAGATATTCTTGAAAATATCTATGGATAACACCACCATGGAAGCCGCTAACACTGTTCATCTATGCTACTTGTATCAGATGCATCATCACTGAACGCAGAAAACGATTCATCTATGTATCATCTATATAAATTGGAGATGGCAAGGGTGGCGCTCAGAGCTACAACTGGATACGCTCGCTGTATCCTCCTCATAGGTGCTGTATCACTGGCATCCGACTGCTGTGTTAAGCCCTTGTTGCGCCTAGCTTCACCAATGTTATGACCCTTATGTTCTTCAAATAATAGGGTCTGAATTGCACCGACTGAGCGCAGTCTTTCAACACCGTGTCGGACAGGTGTTTGAGAGCCAGAGGCACGTGTGCCACAAATGGTTGCTCACGCAGTACTAACCCAGCCAGCAGCCCTAGTCTTTCATATTCGTTATAGCAAAAGGTTCGTTCAGTGTTTGTTGGGTAGGCTGCTCCATTATGACAATCTTTCTTTGTTTCAAATCTGTTCCATTTGTCTTGTATTTGTCACTTCCGTCTCTATAATAGAGCAGCCTACCCGACAAACACTGAACGAACCTTTATGGCATTTGTTCATTTTTCAAATTGTTTCAACAGTGCTTTATTTTTTGTTTTTTTTATTTAAGAAACATAAAGCAGCAGACCTGTAGACCACCGAACAAACCTTTTTGACATTTGTACTGGTTTTCGAAATTCTTCATTTTTTTATGTGTCGGACAGGTGTTTGAGAGCCAGAGGCACGTATGCCACAAATGGTTGCTCACGCAGTACTAACCCAGCCAGCAGCCCTAGTCTTTCATATTCGTTATAGCAAAAGGTTCGTTCAGTGTTTGTTGGGTAGGCTGCTCCATTATGACAATCTTTCTTTGTTTCAAATCTGTTCCATTTGTCTTTGTATTTGTCACTTCGTCTCTATAATAGAGCAGCCTACCCGACAAACACTGAACGAACCTTTATGGCATTTGTTCATTTTTCAAATTGTTTCAACAGTGCTTTTATTTTTTGTTTTTTTATTTAAGAAACATAAAGCAGCAGACCTGTAGACCACCGAACAAACCTTTTTGACATTTGTACTGGTTTTCGAAATTCTTCATTTTTATTATTTACGTTTTTTGTATGTAAGAAACATGGAGCAGCCTACCTGCCGACCACCGAACGAACCTTTCCACAATAAGACAAATGAAAAATAAATATTGAATACATTTGAAGAAATGAAAATATCATAATGGTTTACTGAGTGTATATGTAAGGTAGGCTGCGCCATTATTGAGACGTAAATGACAAATACAAAACAAATGGAACACATTTGAAACAAAGATAGTTATAAGGAGCAGCCTACCTGCCGAACACCGNAATTTGTATCGAGATACGAGCGTTGCCTCAGGATACGAGGGTGTTGATACACGTACGGGCCACTTAGCGCGTGGTGGCACAGCGATCACCACTCAGTTTACCAGTTCCTCGCGCCGAGTGACAATCCCGCCTAAATTTGTCACAAGGATTTACTGTTTCTTTTTGGATTTTTTGCTATTTGAGCATAAAATTTGTTATTATGTATCTTGCCATGGGTCCCAAGAAAGCCAATGGTAAGGTTACTTTACCTTGAGGTTACCTTGAGGTGCTTCCGGGGCTTAGCGTCCCCGCGGCCCGGTCATCGACCAGGCCTCCTGGTGCTGGACTGATCAACCAGGCTGTTGGACGCGGCTGCTCGCAGCCTGACGTATGAAATCTAAGGTTTCTTAGGTTCAACCTAAGAAAATAGTTGTAAGTAGAGGCAGTAGAGGATGTCCCTTCTTCATTAAGAAAATGTATGAAGTATGGGAAGAACTGCAATGTTTTGTTGAAAAAACTCACCCAAATAAAGCTGTAGCAGGCCGCTGCATTGACCTTTTAAATGACAATACGATGCCTACTACACATAAGTGTTAAAATGTAGGAAAAGCAAGTGTCTTTAGACAGATTCTTAGTAAGACAAGCGCAGGCAAAACGTGCCATAGAGTGCACACCAGTGAAGTCCTCACTGCCTGATGTTATAATGGAAGGTGACTCCCCTTCCAAACAGTAACACCTCCCTCCTCCCTCCTCCTCACCATCTTCCATACGCCACAGGAGTCATCAGCAAAGGTAAGTAATAACTTGAACATACTATTGTAGTGTAGATTTCGATGAATTAGGTATAAAATTTAGTTTGAAGTGAGGTTTTTGGGTAGTCAGGAACGGATTAATGCATTTCCCATTATTTCTTATGGGGAAATTAGCTTCGGTTTACGAGTTTTCGGGTTATGAGCCGTCTCCAGGAATGGATTAAACTCTTAAACCGAGGTACCCCTGTACTGTAATATTACTTTTTTGTTGTAAATACATCTAGCTTAACCAAATATTCTTTTCCACAGGATAACAAGCCAGAGGAATGTTCAGTGTGTTATAACGATTATGATGACAATCAGCTACGGCCTCACACACTGTCATGCGGCCACACATTCTGCTCCCAGTGTATTGACAATGCTATCAAGAATGGTGAGCTGACCTGCCCCAGCTGTCGTGCTCGGCATGCTGCCACAGCTGCTACTAAGTTTCCAATTAACTATGCTGTGGAGGCATTTGTTAGGAAACTCAAAGATATCCAGCGAACACAAGAGGAAACTGTACCAGCAAAAAAGAAGTTATGTTCCCTGATGCAGGAGCAGAAGAGCATCATCAACAGCCTCATTACTAGCTGTGAAGAGGTACTGTCCCAACTGGGGAGTACCAGGGGCAGCTGGGGGACTGGAAGACTAACCACCTCCATCTACATGACAGACTCTATGTTCTGGTGGAACAGAACAAGTCAGCAATGAAGCTCGTGGAACAGGAGGATACCAGTGTGGTGAATATGACAACACAAGGAGAGGAAGGGAAGACTCAGCTGCAGGCCATGTTGGAGAGCCTCAACACAGTCAACCCCCTACAAGAGGTTGACACAACCATAGACATAGCTAATGAGTGCAGCATGAAGATAAGAGTTTGGCTCCAGAAGTGCCAGGAACTCTTCCCAAATGTCAAGACTGTCCACACCTCAGTGAAGGTTTGCTGCTGTAGGTCACATTGTTCTCACCCAACTTGTGTAGTATTGCCTCTATATAAACACTTTTGACATGGAGACGCATCAAGATGATAGTAGACTTTATATATAGGAAACCTTTTGCTGTAACACCTAAAACATTTCTATTAATAAAGTCA
This sequence comes from Procambarus virginalis, assembly GCA_020271785.1. Classification (NCBI taxonomy): domain Eukaryota; kingdom Metazoa; phylum Arthropoda; class Malacostraca; order Decapoda; family Cambaridae; genus Procambarus; species Procambarus virginalis. Next base: position 21,405 of record WNGS01007520.1, read on the forward strand.
ACTTTCATCTTGGTGTTTCTCTACACTGTGGTCAGCACTCAGTGCTTACTACACCCATGTCAACTGTCATCTTGGTGTTTCTCTACACTGTGGTGAACAGTCAGTGTTCACTACAACCATGTAAACTGTCATCTTGGTTTTCCTATACACTGTGGTCAGTGTAGAGAAACAACATTACTTATCTTGTCAAATTACTCAGAGCCTGATGCTTCATAATAGTTAAGTTACTTTACTCAGAATCTGATGCTTCATTATTGTCCAGTTACTTTACTCAGAGCCTGAGGCTTCCTTATAGTCCAGTTACTTTACTCAGAGCCTGATGCTTCATTATTGTCCAGTTATATTACTCAGAGCCTGATGCTACATTATATTCCAGTTACTTTACTCAATATCATGCTTTTTATAGTCCAGTTACTTTACTCAGAGCCTAATGCTTCATTATAGAGCAGTTACTTTACTCAGAGCCTGATGCTTCATTATAGAGCAGTTACTTTACTCAGAGCCTGATGCTTCATTATAGTCCAGTTACTTTTACTCAGAGCCTGATGCTTCATTATAGAGCAGTTACTTTACTCAGAGCCTGATGCTTCATTATAGTCCAGTTACTTTACTCAGTGCCTGATGCTTCATTATAGTCCAGCTCTTTACTCAGAGCCTGATTCTTCATTATAGTTGTGTTTGTGTTGGTAATGACAGGTGCAGGAGATCATCAGGAAGACCCTGGAGATGATGACTACGGAGACAGGTGCCACAGCTGACCCCGTACTGCTGGGAGACTCAGCCTCCACCATTAATGCTTGTGTTGGTAATGACAGGTGCATAGACCATCAGGGAGGCCCTGGAGATGATGACCACAGAGACAGGTGCCACAACTGACCCAATACACCAGAGAGACTCGGCCTTCACCATTAATGTTTGTGTTGGTAATGACAAGGCAGGAGACTGTCAGGTAGACCTGGAGATGATGACTACAGAGACAGATGCCACAACTGACCCGTACACCTGGAAGACTCAGCCTCCACCATTAATGTTTGTGTTGGTAATGACAGGTGCATAGACCATCAGGGAGACCCTGGAGATGATGACCACAGAGACAGGTGCCACAGTTGACCCCGTACTCCTGGGAGACTCAGCCTCCACCATTAACGTTTGTGCTGGTAATGACAGGTGCAGGAGACCATCAGGAAGACCCTGGAGATGATGACTACGGAGACAGGTGCCACAGCTGACCCCGTACTGCTGGGAGACTCAGCCTCCAACATCATGAATAGGGTCAAGAAAATTGCCCAACAGCAATTAACAGTAAGTTTTTATTTTCTCAATAGATCATATAACAAGATACAGTATTGCGTTTTGATTTGAGGAGAGGAAGCCTGTTCTTAGGTTTATCGAGGTTCTCCAAGGTCAGCTACTGACTTTCCTTAACATACAATCCATAATAGTTGCCTAACTCCTGGATAAATATTTACTGGTAGGTGAACATAGGCAACAGGTGAAAGGGAACACGTGAACCATTTCTGTCCTGCATGGTGATTGCTCGGTTAAATGCCAGTGTTGGCACTGTTCTCCTCCAGCACCATGTTGCAACCAGTGTTAGGGACCTCAAGGACTGCCATGAGGATATTAAACATATCCTCGAAGCCCAAGGCCATTCTGTCCTCCAGGTGGACACGTTCACTCGACCTTCCTCGTGGTCGTCGAAGTCAACCCCTTCTGATTGTGAAAATTACCTTTGATAGTAGGACCCTTCCGCCCTCTGTTATTCTTGCTCGTGCCAGATGCTCCGTTCGAGAGTACATTCCCTTTCCTCGGCTTTGTAATAAGTGCTGGAAATTTGGTCATGGTGCCCTCAGATGCTCCAGTACTGTCTCTCTCAGTCCCTTGTGTGGGGACAAAGATCACTCCAAGTCGGAGTGCACTTCTCCCCAGGCTCGCTGCCTCAATTGCGGTTAAGGCACCCTACTTTCTCCAGCGCGTGTATACATTACAAACTTGAGGCAATCGGGATCGTTTGTCTTTTCCTGAGGCGTGGCTCCAAGTTCTCCGTCTCGCCCCCTTTCACTGGAGTGTCTTATGCTTGCATGTTGCGTTCTTCCTCTCCTCGTCCTTTTCACCCTCCTCAGCCTCACAACCATTTCCAGATCTTAGACCCAGACACGCCCACCCCCTCCTCCCCTGTTCCTTTATGTTCTGTCCCGAAGGGTCCCTCTCCTGGTTCTCCGTCTGTAGTTTCCCTTCTTCCTACCCAGTCTGCCATGTCTCCCATGTTTTCTTTCTCATGTCCCTCTGATCCTCCTTACCATCCTTCTCCCCGTCTCTTAACTCTCCACACCGCCTGTCTGTACAGGCTGTTGTCCATCATTCTCCCAGTAATCTTTGTGTTGTTCACTCTCGTTCTTCTTCTCCTGTTGAGATGCTCGAGTCTGTCGCCTAGTACGTTGTTCCTGAAACACCTGTCTCTTGCCTGGAGAGGAGCCAGAAACGTAAGCCTGGCTCCTTTCCTTTCTCCTCCCCGGCGGGTAAGAAAGTATCGCTTTCTTCCTCGCCCCTCACCTCAGACTCTATCGCTCCATCCCCTCCTGTTTTGGTGGTCGCGCCCCCTATTCCTGTTATGGAGGATTCTTTGGCCCCCGCTCCCCTTTTGGATGCTGCCATTGCTGAGGTACGCTCCCTGGTTTCTGCCCCCTCCTCCTCCTCCTCCTCCTGCTGTACTTGAACGCTCCTCTCAGGTGTCTCCTCCTTCAGACCCTGCCCGTCCACCTCTGGTCTGTCCTCCCGCTCCTTTCCCTCTATCTTTACTCAGTTTACCCATGCCCCCTAACCCTGACTTTGCTGACCCTGATCCTGATCCTGAGCTTATTTAGCATTCTGTGTTTTTACCTTTGTTTCTTTATTGTTCTCTGTTGCTGTCCTTTCTCTTTTTGTTGATATCTGTTCTTCAATGAAATATTCGTGGATATTACACCAATTTCCATGAACTCCAACTTCTGATTTCACAGTTTTCACCCCTTTGTGTGTGTCTCCAGGAGCCAATGCTTGGTGCTTTCCTAGCTATTCCTTTCTGCCCCCCACCCAGCTTTTGCTGGGCCCCATAACTCTACTGCTCTCTTGATTCGTTCTGATATTCCCTTCGTCCCCCTACTTTTTCCATCTGCTATCCAATGTTCTGCTGCCAGTGTCTTTGTGAGTAAATGGTATACGGTTTATTCCATTTATCTCTCCCCAAATGTCCCACTTTCTCTTCCTGATCTTAAACACCTACTGGACTCCTTGCCGGTGCCTGTGCTCTTGCTGGGTGATTTCAATGGTTGACATACCCTCCGGGGTGATGTTCTGACAAACACCTGAGGTCGCCTTATCGAACCATTCGTTCTCTCTTTTTCCCTGTCTCTTCTGAATTCTGGTGAGCCCACTCATTTGGACTCTCGAACTCACACCCTTTCCTGTCTTGATCTTTCTTTCTGCTCGTCGTCTCTTTACTTAGATTTCACGTGGCAGGTTCTTGATGACCTCCATGGCAGTGACCATTTCCCTGTCCTTGTTACCTTTTTCTCTTTTCACTCTCCCCTCTCCTTCCCTAGGTGGCAATTTGCCAAGGCTGAGTGGGACCTATTTACCCTCCGTGCTTCTCTCTTTGACCTCTCCATTCTGCCTCTCCCTCGTGTCCTTTTTCATGACACCGTCTTCGACGCTGCCCTCCACTCTATTCCTCGCTCTACCTCTCGAAGCACACGGAAGTGTGTTCCCTGATGGGAATG
>WNGS01007521.1:11530-21970 GCA_020271785.1 Procambarus virginalis
AGCAGCCAGGCACTGAAGATAGACAAGGAGTGTCCAGAGCAAAGCCAAGCAAGGAAGGGGGACACAGACGCACGGACCGTGGGAACGAAGGAGTGTCCAAATATAAGGAAAAAAACCCAGGTGCAAGCACATCCAGGCAAGTACCCCACCAAAAGTTGAGACCCCAGCACCTGGCCGACAGTCGCCAGACAGTACAACCCCACCTGCAGAGTGTAGGCACGACCGAGCCACAACACAGTCGAGCAGAGTAACATACCAGGAGCAATGCTAGAGGCCTGCCCGAAACGGTATGTGCACAAAAGGCAAGAGGTATTGTATGTACTGGGACGACCCGAAAAAATGCGAAGTCGAAGGCGAAAGACGTCCAGAGGTGCGTGCCCAGCAGAAGACGAGGTGCAGTACAGAGGCGGAGAAGGTGCCACCAGAGCCACCCCACTCCCAGAAGCAGAGAAAAGAACAAAGCGACGACCCCACCAAATCTAAAACCCCCCCACCACAAAGAGGGCAACGACTGGAAAGAGAAGCTTAGAAAACCGCGATAAACTATGTGGAACACACGGATACACCACCAGAGCAAACCCCCCCGGCCCCAGCACACGAGTACGAACCGCACCACCCGTCCACCAGACGGCGCGGCTCATTCAATAGTCGGACACACAAAATTCAGGTAAGGTACATACATACAAGAGATTTTACAAAATTGATAGATTTATAGATAGAGCTAGTACATACAATGCCTAAAGCCACTATTATGCAAAGCGTTTCGGGCAGGAAAAACATTAAAGACTAAAACTTAATACTAATTGAGTTTAAGTATAAAATGTGTTGAGAACAAATAAAAATAAAAATAAAAGGGGGGAACATGGCAGAAAAACAGCACAAATACAATTAGGTCGACAAACAGCGTTGTTTAAAAAAAACAGACATGGTTGACAATATAGGGTAAGGTAGGTTACAGGGAATTATATTAGGTAGTGCTTCATTTTTATCTTAACTGGTTGAGAGAGGTACAGTCTTTAACATGATTGGGAAGGTCATTCCACATTCTGGGTCCCTTGATTTGTAGAGCATTTCTAGTTTGATTAAGTCGTACTCTTGGAATATCAAAACTGTATTTGTTTCTGGTGTGGTGCTCATGGGTTCTGTTACAACCTTCAATGAAGCTTTTGAGGTCAGGATTGGCATTACAGTTCAGCGTTTTATATATGTATAATACATGAGAGAATGTGCAGTGACTTAATATCTAACATATTCAGAGATTTGAGTAGGGGTACCGAGTGATGTCTGGGCCAGAGTTGGATATTGTCCTAATAGCAGCTTTGTGTTGAGTAATTAGAGGACGTAAATGATTTTGGTAGTAGAACCCCAAGCACAAATACCATAGTTGAGATATGGATAGATGAGGGAGTAATAGAGAGTCACCAGGGCAGGGCGGGGTACATAATATCTGATCTTAGAAAGAATGCCAACAGTTTTTGAAACTTTTTTTGATATATTTAGAATGTGTCCCTGGAAATTCAGCTTGTGGTCAATGAGAACGCCAAGGAATTTGCCATCTTTTTGTTACAAATTTGGTATTGTTTATTTGAGATTTATTTGATTAGAGGATTTATTGCCAAACAGAATATAGAAAGTTTTGTCAATGTTAAGGGTGAGTTTGTTGGCAGTTAGCCAAAGATGGACTTTATTTAGCTCAGTATTTACTGTGGCATTTAGAGCAAGGGACTGGAGTAAATGAAGGTTGTGTCGTCATCACACAAATAGAATTGGTTTGAGGTGTTGGGAGGCATTTGGAAGGTCATTAATGTAGATGAGAAAGAGGAGAGGGCCAAGTATGCTGCCCTGAGGAACACCAATGTTGATGGGTAGGGTGGGAGAAATTGAATTATTCACAGAAACATACTGGAGCCTGTCAGTAAGGTAAGATTTGAGGTATTGCAGGGAGTGTCCTCTGACTCCATAATGATGTAATTTAAGAAGAAGGTTTTGGTGGTTGACAGTGTCAAAAGCCTTACGCAGGTCCACAAATAACCCAACAGGGAACTCATTTTTATCAGAGCTGCATGAATCAAGTTAATCATACTAATAAGTGCATCGTTAGTGCTTTTTTTGGGTCTGAAGCCATATTGACAAGAGCTAAGTATATTGTGTTTGGCTAGATAAGAGTAAAGCTGCTTGTAGATTAGTTTTTCAAATATTTTTGACAAGTTAGGCAGGATTGATATAGGTCTGTAGTTGTTAACATCTGTGAGATCACCACATTTGTGGACAGGGGTTACTCTCGCTTTTTTTAGAATATCTGGAAAGGTTTGGAGTTCAAGTGACTTGTTGAAGAGCAATGCAATAGCAGGGCTAAAGATCTGGAGGCTTTTTGTAAATTAAAGTTGGTATCTCCTCAAGGGCACTAGACTTGGTTTTAAGGGAAAGGATTATCTCATTAACGTCAGTGGAATTAGTAGGCTTTAGGTACAGAGACTGTGGATAGTTACCTGTAAGATAGTCCTTAACATCAGTACTGGAAGATGGAATATCATTTGCAAGGGATGACCCAATGGAAGAGAAGAACCTATTGAACTCAATAGCAGAATCAGAGGCTGAAAGCTGACCATCGTTATTGACAGGAGTGTTGGTTTGTTATTTAAAATCTTCTTTGATCCCAATATTTGTGAAATTGTGCTCCAAGTTTTTTTAATGTTGCTCTTTATTTGGGTAAATTTATCTTCGTAGTATTTAGTTTTGGCTCTTCTAATTATTTTAGATAGCAATAACGAGTAATTCTTTGAAAATTCTTTGGAGACGGTTCCTAACCTGTCCAGTACTTCTTCTCAAGGTCATGTTTTTTATTAATGGATTTAAGTATTCCCTTTGTAAGCCAAGGATTGTTAAGGCTTTTGGTTGTGACTTGTTTCGTAAGCGTAAGACAGTGGGTGTTATAAAGGCTGAAAGTTTTTTGAAGAAAAGATTGCACTGCTAGGTTGATGTCCCCTATGTTACCTAACTCGGACTCCCAGTTGACATTAGCAGCAGCAGTTATAAAATTGTCTATAGAAGTTTCATTGTGCAGCCTAAAGCTTAACTCCCTTGTCTCTAGAGGTGGTTTGTTAATGTTAGTTAAGAGAAATGTGGGGTAATGGTCTGTAGTGCTATCGGTGATTATACCTGAAGTAAGCGGAGAGGTTATGTTGGTCCATATGTGATCTAGAGTCGTGGCAGTACTATCAGTGATTCTAGTTGGTCTAGTGATTAAGGGTATGAGGAAGCAGGAATTCATACAGTTGAGGAAGCTAACAGCAGTAGGGTGTTCAGGCTCGCAGAGGTCAATATTAAAGTCCCCTGCGATAATTAGATGGTTTTTGTTCAGTCTGTTATCGAGTATTAGATTTCTAAGGTTTGAGTTGAATTCGGACACATCAGTGTTAGGAATTCTATAGACTGCACCCACAGACAGGACAGACTGGGCACCCTTGACTCTGAAACTGGCGAAGATATACTCCCCACAGTAGTCTCTAGTTCTAAATACTTTTAAGCATGTTAGTTCTTGGTGTTAGTAAAGAGCAGTACCACCACCTCTCTGAATTTGACGACTGTTGTGAATTGCCAAGTAGTTAGGCAAGTTAAAGAGTTGAGTAGTATCCTCTTTTAACCACGTTTCAGTAAGTATAATAAAAGAGAATTTGTTGTCAATAGTTTCAATCAAAGCACTAACATCATCGAAGTGTTTACCTAGAGATCTAACATTCAAGTTGATTACAGAGATATTGTGATTATGTGTTAATACATTGTTTACATCATGTGCTGTAAAATATCTGCAATTTTGATCATTAAAGTGATGATTGTCATAGATAGTGGATAAGAGGTTTAGTTCTGGGTCTATACTTGTCTGCATAAAAAGGCTGGTTGTAGGAAAAAAAAGACAAGAATTACAAAAAAGTGGCAATTACAAAAAAGAATTTATGTGTCGTACATACACATATTGTACAGACGGTCCAAGAATATTGGAAGCTATGAAGAGGTACGCACACCAACAAGCACCATGACAAATAAGCACAAATGCACGGAGGCACATACAGACAAAAAGATACCCCTGAACCAGGGCATGCATGGGCCCCGATACAAAGGGAACAGTATCGCGATGGAAGCGCGAAAAGGATGAGGAAAATGTGGGGATAAAGTGGATAAGTTAAGATTCAGGAAAGACGTGGGTAAACACTGGTTTGATAACCGGGTTGTTGATTTGTGGAACCAATTATCGCGCAACGAAGTGGCGGGGTGGGTTCCCACGATTGTGACAAACGAGGGATGGACATGAATATGAGCGGGATTGGGTGGCTATAAATAGAAGCTGCCTCGTACGGGCCAATAGGCCCACGGCAGTCACCATTGTTCGTATGTTCATATGTCCTTAAAAAAGGGGGTGAACACCCCCATGAATGACGGAACCAACAGACACAAAGGAACACAAAACCGAACTTAGGGAGGGGTAGACCCGAGCCAACAAGAACGCAGAGGGGGAAGGAAAATCCCCACTCAGAGGAACTGCAAGCCCCGCACCTAGGGTACAAAGACCCAAGTGGGGCAAAAAACGGGGCCGAAGCCTCCCCAGGCAACCCCCTCCCCAACCCCGGGAATCCTGACAGCAGGACCCGGGGCCGAGTCGTACCCCCAAAGCCCCAGCCTCATAAGGAAAAGCCGGGGCAGCCATGCAAAATACTAAGGAAGGGAACCCACTGGTCAGACCTGTATGGTACGGCTGGAGGAACAGGCTCGAATGACTCCGCCGCCACCCCGGAAGAGGAAAAAAAAACGAGACTGCCCGAGTCTCAACTTAATCAGACCCTGCTCCAACCCCGAAACCCGCCTACTGTTCGGAGCCAGAAGCAAGGGCAGGAAGTATACATAACAGAAAGGGAAGGACTAGGAGGAGCAGAAGGAACGAGAGCTGAAGAGACCTTCACTCCCAAGTCCGGACTCCTACCACCGAACGAGGCAGTCTCGGGGCATCTGGGGCCGCAAGCAACCAAGATCATTGTAGCAAAGTAAACTTATCATGCAATGCCGCTGCCGCCTGCACCCGCTTATCATGACCAGTGGCCTGGGTGAAAGGGAGCATGTACAGATGACACCCGTCGCACGACTCCAGGTCAAAAGAACCAATGACCCAACAGGCAGCAAGGCAGAGGCAAAACAGGTGAGTGTCACCCTGAGACAAGGGGACAGATCAATCTTCAAACTCGTAAAATGCAAGGGGGGGACTCGGGGGTCACATCCATAGGACCATGGAGCCCCCGTGGGGTTTTCCAGGGCCCTTAGCCATGGGTACACGACAAGGAAAGCCCAGGCAGGGTACTGCGAACCAGCGCCCAATTCTACCAAACAAACTTCCAAAAGCTGAACCCCTCCCCGGGACGTGACCACTCACAGGGGCCATGTGAGGAGGACCACCAACCGAAAATCCATTTAACTCCTAGAACAGCAAAGGGGGACCACCAAGGCAGAACCCCCCCCCCCCACCAGGCAAAAACAAAAACAAAAGAAAAACCCCACAAGAGGACAACGTACCCAGGTGGAACAGAGCCAGCCGCTGTTATTGGTGAAAACTAGCTGTGCAGTACCCCGTGGCCCTACCAGTGATGAAAACCACCTCCTACCCAGAGACAAACAAGGGCAACAAAACCCCAGCCAACTCCAAGGGCAGCCCAGTACCGAGCAGTAAAGGACACAGCGGAGGTGGAACCCAAGGAGATTTGTGGAGGGTGACCCCCAAGCCCCAAGTGCAGTATTTACAGGGGCCTCTAGGAAAGAGCCCTAGGTGCATGCAGCCCGAGTACTGTGGAATATTACTCCTGGCTCGAACCCTACCGGTAGAGACAGCCCACACCACAAGGCATAGAACTGAAACAAGGCGGGAGCTAGAGGCACTCTACCAGCCAGTAATCACATCAGCCATGAACTGAAGGTTGGGTCGCCGGCGGATGGGTCTGGGGCACCCCCTTCACCTTACCAGGGAGGGGGGATTTGCGCAGACGGCAGCGCAGCGACGTTATGACGTCATGCTAGATAGATAATTTTGTTTGGGGGAGTTCTGTCCACTCGTTCGGCTTTCGGTAGCCATACTTTAACCAGAATAGGGGTTTGTTTTGGGGCGCCTACCTTTCTGGGCGCCCATCCTGGTCGATGGCAGACATAGAATGCTCCCAACCACACAGGAGTTTCTATAGGCCACTGCTCCTCATGCCTCTCTGACGGGGGCCAGGTTCTGGCTTGTGGTCCCCAGTAGGCAAGAACTCCAAGCACTTTGATGCCAGAAAGTTATACATATCCATTCAGCCTGGATAGCCCCGGGGAGCCAACGGGGCTCCCCCCAGAAATTGTATGCAACAGGGTTCTATATAATCCTGACTGTGCAAAGGTCTTAAGGCAGGTACACACACACACACACACACACACACACACACACACACACACACACACACACACACACACACACAAGTTAAGTGAGAAGGTGGTGGAGGCCAAGACCGTCAGTAGTTTCAAAGCGTTATATGACAAAGAGTGCTGGGAAGACGGGACACCATGAGCATAGCTCTCATCCTGTAACTACACTTAGGTAATTTAAAAATAAAAAATTACACACACACACACACACACACAAAATTGCCAAAATTATGAGAAGGATTAAGACAGGGGAGGACTGCTTGAGGCTTCAAGAAGACCTAGACAAGCTGAAGGAATGGTTGAAGGAATGGTTGAACAAATGGTTGCTAGAGTTTAACCCAAGCAAATGTAATGTAATGAAGATAGGCATAGGGAGCAGGAGGCGAGATACTAGGTGTCATCTGGGAGATGAAATTCTTCATGAGTCAGAGAGAGAAAAAGACTTGGGGGTTGACATCATGCCAGACCTGTCCCCTGCAGCCCATATCAAGAGGATAACATCAGCGGCATATGCCAGGCTGGCCAACATAAGAACGGCATTCAGAAACTTGTGTAAGGAATCATTCAGAACTTTGTATACCACTTATGTCAGGCCAATCCTGGAGTATGCAGCCCCAGCATGGAGTCCATATCTAGTCAAGGATAAGACCAAACTGGAAAAGGTTCAAAGGTTTGCCACCAGACTAGTACCTGAGCTGAGAGGTATGAGCTACGAGGAGAGGCTACAGGAATTAAACCTCACTTCGCTGGAAGACATAAGAGTTAGGGGGACATGATCACCACACTCAAGATTCTCAAGGGAATTGATAGGGTAGATAAAGACAGGCTATTTAACACAAGGAGCACACACACTAGGGGACACAGGTGGAAAATGAGTGCCCAAATGAGCCACAGAGATATTAGAAAGAACTTTTTTAGTGTCAGAGTGGTTGACAAATGGAATGCATTAGAAAGTGATGTGGTGGAGGCTGACTCCATACACAGTTTCAAGTGTAGATATGATAGAGCCCAATAGGCTCAGGAACCTGTACACCTATTGATTGACAGTTGAGAGGCGGGACCAAAGAGCCAGAGCTCAACCCCTGCAAGCACAATTAGGTGAGTACATACACACACACACACTGTGTGTTATATGACAAAGAGTGCTGGGAAGACGGGACACCACGGGCGTAGCTCTCATCCTGTAACTACACTTAGGTAATTACACACACACACGCACACACACACACACACACACACACACACACACACACACTAAAGAAATTGTTCATGACTTTTGTTAGGCCAAAGCTAGAATATGCAGCTGTTGTTTGGTGCCCATATCTTAAGAAGCACATCAACAAACTGGAAAAGGTGCAAAGACATGCTACTAAGTGGCTCCCAGAACTGAAGGGTAAGAGCTACGAGGAAAGGTTAGAAGCATTAAATATGCCAAAACTAGAAGACAGAAGAAAAGAGGTGATATGATCACTACATACAAAATAGTAACAGGAATTGATAAAATCGACAGGAAAGATTTCCTGAGACCTGGAACTTCAAAAACAAGAGGTCATAGATATAAACTAGCTAAACACAGATGCCGAAGAAATATAAGAAAATTCACTTTCGCAAACAGAGTGGTAGACGGTTGGAACAAGTTGGGGGAGAAGGTGGTGGAGGCCAAGACCGTCAGTAGTTTCAAAGCGTTATATGACAAAGAGTGCTGGGAAGACGGGACACCACGAGCGTAGCTCTCATCCTGTAACTACACTTAGGTAATTACACTTAGGTAATTACACACACACACAAAGGCACAAAAAAATTTATACCAAAACAGAGAAGCAGAACTAGGAAACAGGATTGGTTCGACAGAAAGTGCGAGAGGGCCAGAGACCAAAAGACACAAAAATGGAATCAATACAGGAAGAGGCCAAACCCCCAATCATACCAGCGATACAAAGATGCGAGAAACAACTACACGGCAGTGAGGAGAGAGGCAGAAAGAAATTTTGAAAAAGGGATTGCAGACAAATGTAAAACAGAACCAGGTCTATTCTATAAATTCATAAACAACAAATTGCAGGTAAAGGATAATATTCAGAGGTTGAAAATGGGAAATAGATTCACGGAAAATGAAAAGGAAATGTGTGAAACATTAAACGAAAAGTTCCAAAGTGTGTTTGTACAAAATGAAATCTTCAGGGAACCAGATACAATAAGAATTCCAGAGAACAACATAGAGCACATAGAGGTGTCTAGAGACGAAGTGGAAAAAATGCTCAAAGAGCTAAATAAGAACAAAGCAGTTGGTCCAGATGGAGTTTCACCATGGGTTCTGAGAGAATGTGCACCTGAGCTCAGCATCCCTCTTCAACTGATCTTTCAGGCATCCCTGTTTACAGGAGTTGTAGCTGATGTGTGGAAAAAAGGCTAACATAGTTCCAATTTACAAGAGTGGAAGCAGGGAAGACCCCCTTAATTATAGACCGGTATCATTGACAAGTGTAATAGTCAAAATATTGGAAAAAATAATTAAAACTAAATGGGTAGCACACCTGGAGAGAAATGATATAATATCAGACAGACAGTATGGTTTTCGATCTGGTAGATCCTGTGTATCGAATTTACTCAGTTTTTATGATCGAGCAACAGAGATATTACAGGAAAGAGATGGTTGGGCTGACTGCATCTATCTGGACCTAAAAAAGGCTTTCGACAGAGTTCCACATAAGAGGTTGTTCTGGAAACTGGAAAATATTGGAGGAGTGACAGGTACGCTTCTAACATGGATGAAAAACTTTCTGACTGATAGAAAAATGAGGGCTGTGATCAGAGGCAATGTATCGGACTGGAGAAATGTCACAAGTGGAGTACCACAGGGTTCAGTTCTTGCACCAGTGATGTTTATTGTCTACATAAATGATCTACCAGTTGGTATACAGAATTATATGAACATGTTTGCTGATGATGCTAAGATAATAGGAAGGATAAGAAATTTAGATGATTGTCATGCCCTTCAAGAAAACCTGGACAAAATAAGTATATGGAGCACCACTTGGCAAATGGAATTTAATGTGAATAATGCCATGTTATGGAATGTGGAATAGGAGAACATAGACCCCACACAATCTATAAATTATGTGAGAAATCTTTAAAGAATTCTGATAAAGAAAGAGATCTAGGGGTGGTTCTAGATAGAAAACTATCACCTGAGGACCACATAAAGAATGTTGTGCAAGGAGCCTATGCACACTTTCTAACTTCAGAATTGCTTTTAAATACATGGATGGCGAATACTAAAGAAATTGTTCACGACTTTTGTTAGGCCAAGCTAGATATGCAGTGGTTGGGGGGTGCCCATATCTTAAGAAGCACATCAACAAACTGGAAAAGGTGCAAAGACATTACTAAGTGGCTCCCAGAACTGAAGGCAAGAGCTACGAGGAGAGGTTAGAGGCCTTAAATATGCAAAAACTAGAAGATAGAAGAAAAAGAGGCGATATGATAACTCCATACAAATAATAACAGGAATCGATAAAATTGATAGGGAAGAATTCCTGAGACCTGGAACTTCAAGAACAAGAGGTCATAGATATAAACTAACTAAACAAGCTGCCAAAGAAATATAAGAAAATTCACATTAGTCAACAGAGTGGGAGACGGTTGGAACAAGTTAGGCGAGAAGGTGGTGGAGCCAAACCGTCAGTAGTTTCAAAGCATTATATGACAAAGAGTGCTGGGAAGACGGACACCACGAGCGTAGCTCTCATCCTGTAATTATACTTAGGTAATTACACTTAGGTAATTACACACACACACACACAACACACAGAACCACTTATTGTGATATATCAATGAACAAATCCACAGGAGCTGTGATGATTCGAACCTATGTGCTGGTGTTCCCAGGCACACACTATCGACTGTACCACACATGGTAAAAGAATTGCAACCTGGGGTACAACTGCACCCACTATGATTCCCAAGGCTTCCACTGAAGCCAAACTAGGGTTGGGTTTCACACAA
>WNGS01007522.1:0-17730 GCA_020271785.1 Procambarus virginalis
AAAACGCACATTTTGAGAAATAGTTATGGCAGCGAAGGCACTGACATTCAAAGGCCATAAGACTAGAGATAACGATTGAAAGGACACACTATAACACTCTGTTTTAGGGGCCTGGTGCTTGTGGGCCCTAAACTTCCTCAAACACATTAATTTGTTTGTGAATAATATCTTCATGGTAAATGCTCCAATTTTCCTAATGAATCAACAACATACCATGAATCGAAAAAAGTGAAAACAAAAAGGGAAAAATACAATATAATTCCAATTTCCAATTAGTCTCAAAAATAATTAAAATGTCACTAATTGTTACTTTATTAGTTATGGTCTCAAAATGGCATAAAACATTCATTTTCCTCGTTGAAAATATATTGTTTGAGGGTTTGTTTGCTGTAAAATATTTTTTTCAATGTGGCCATCCAAATATGTGTAAAATTTAGACGCCAAAAAAATTTAAACTCTGAACGTTATGGCTTTATGACTAAACGACAACAAGGAAACCTTAGAACAAAGAACGTAGCACATAATATGTAAAAATAGTGAGAAACGACCCAAAATAAAATTTTTGAGTGGTCTCAAATTTGAAAATTCTGTTCATAAAGAAAAATTAACTTAAATTTCTCGAAAATGAACATAGTACTTCAACTTTATGACATATCTTTTAAGTTTTAATAAACATTACTTGGCATTCGTACTCGAATATGTGAAAGTTGTAGGTTAATATGGGTTGAAATGAAGTCTAGAAAAAATAACCCCCAAAAAACAAATATAGGGATAGGCTTGGGAATAACAAACATACATATTGCAGTAACTTTATTCCCCATATGTAAGTGTTAAGGCCTTCATCTGGTCTTCATTCATCAATACAATTTAAAGAGATAATGTAACTTTGAAATTTGTAAATCAATCGGCCCCTAAAAAATCATAAATTCTGCCACCAGTGGTTGATTAACATGTTGACAAATTTCGTTCCAACTTCACATGCTTAGTGCCAGATATGCATTCTCAGAGAAGTAGAAGTTACATAAAAATCCGGGTTGAAACAAACAGACAAAAAAGGTGGTTGTCAGCTTTTTGTACAAAGGGACATAGGTAATATTGCTATAGGGCAATGTCTTTATATGATATACATTAAAATACAGCATAATAACATATTAACTCATTATTTTGAGTGAAATCTGGCCCCTCTGGTGGCACCAACTGCATATCCATTCTGGACACTCCTTACTACTACTTCTTTTCTTATTTGTGCATCGGACAGGTGCTTGCATCTCCTTATTCCTGATTGCCAGTAAACAGGAGGTGTTATCGTTATTATCAGTACAGGTTGCCGCCCATCTTGCATGCATTTATTTAAAAAAAATTGTACAAATTCAATTTCTTAACTTATTGGGATGTAAAATTCACGATGCTGATGCCAAATAATGGGAGATATGTTAAAAATTTTGATATATTTCTTATTTGGAGAAACACTCCTCAGTCACCGGGCCCCTTAAATGATAAAAACATCTTGATAAGTTGATTAACTTTATTTACATGTATAGCACATAAAAGATGCACAGATGGATAAGCGAAGACGTATGTAATTTTTACAAATTCTTCCTGTATTTGCTCGTTCGTCAGAGATAACTGATGTCCGTGCTTTGGACGATAATGCATTGCGTGATAATACAATGGAGATACGCTAATAAGGCGGAGAACACCTTCACACAAACTGCACCTATCATAAAGAAGAACAACCACCATTGACCATCTAGTGCGCATGTCACGCCTTATTCTAAGAAACAATACTTAAGCCTTGCCTACCAGTCAACATTTATTGATCCAAAATAATGCGTCTCCCAACATCATCTCTCCTGCCGTCATCCGGTGGAGAAAACCTTCCTGATTTTACCTAGTTTTACCTGAGAGCCACTAACAATAGTAGCCTCGACGAGGACAGGAAACCGACAGCTTGTCGAAGGTATTTGCCTTGATGATCTATTTCAACTCTACTTTAAAAGTTAACGTTTTGGCTATTACGGCTTCGGCGGGTAGGCTGTGTCACCGTTTAATAACCCTGTGGGTGAAGAAAAATCTCACGTAAACTGCACCTATTATTTGGAAAAAAAACTAACCAGTATCCAGAGAGCTGGAAGGGATTCAGTCAGCATGGATATATGAATCATATTCGGGTGATCGACGTCAATTCTTCAGCTTCAGTCATCTTGAAAATATGAAAAGGCACAGCTTGGTTTATTCACATGATAAAGCTGAATGACATTTAGCTTGGCCAGAATGTGTGAATCTTTATATGTAAACATTTTATACATGTGAAGAGTCACGTATTATATATTAATTTATTTATATACAAGAAGGTACAATTGGGTTGTGAAGTTACATAAGATTTGTATTTTTATATTCTTGCAAAGCCACTAACATACATAACGTTTCGGGAAGGTCTAGTCTAAAATATCATGTAAGATAAGATGTTTATTCAGGTAAAGATGAAATGTACTTTTTAAGATGAAAAGGTACATTGTAGCAAAATTTTATGTCAACATATAATTACAATATAAATTGACAGAGGTGATTATGCTGGTAAAGGTATATCTTAAATAATATTGGGAAAGTGGGTACAAGATTCAGTGTTGTGGGAACCGACCTGCGAGATTTATATTTAATTTATATGAATTAATATAGAATTTATTTTACATTATTTTATATATTTCGATAGTAATTTGTATGATGTTAAGTGGACTGTATTTTTGCAATAATCTCACAAATCGGTCCTTACACTTTAGGGGGTGGGTTATATTAAATTTATATATATGCAGCCAATCAAACTACAGATTAAACTACATATATTGGTATACATTGAGGAGGTTCCTTATCTTATTATACAGCAGCCTTAGTCCACCAGGTAAAACTAGGATGTAGACACCAAATTATCCACGTTTGAGGCAGCCTCCATCACCCTGTAACTGATGAATCACGTCTTGCTTCCTCTTCTTGTTCCTGTCAATGGGCGCTAGCTGTAAAGCCAGAATCCTAATATATGACAGCTATATCAGAGAAAACACTGTATATTAGATAAGGACCAAGGTATAATTACCCTTTGTATGAGGCGAGTTCGCATTCTAACCGGTTCGCCCAATATCTACCTAACATTAATGGCCAAAAATGATTAGATAAATGGGTTTCGGTAGAACAATTTTCCTTGATTATGTTGACAGCGTGTTGATGATGGAAGACCACTACTCTGATCTCCTTCACACTTCGTCCAAGAGAAATTATAGGAGCAGAATTTGCTCCCTGCGCCTCTGGTCTTAACAACAATGGCTGACCTCCCTCCTCACTGACGCCTTGGCACTTTGTCTAGATATCAGTAACTAATAGAAGGGTCACATTTACTTTATTTTGATACTGATAATTAAGTTAATTCAAATGAGATGTTTTTATGATGGCAAAAGTCCGAAGACTAATGTATTTAAGAATAATTCCCAACAATAGTTGGTGAATTTATAATAGTATGTGGCAATGATATCCAATTTTCTATTGATGGAAACTCCACTACAAGCTACATTTTCTATGGGTTAACTTATGTATACAACACAGCAGCAATATTATCTGCCTGTTGAATTGATATTATTAAATGGTGTCGGGTTTTCCGACATAATTCCCCGGGGGCTGCTCACGTGTCGAAGTCCTATTTAGAACAGACGAACACCGATACTCCTCCTTCGAATTATTAGATTATTTGATGTTAGTAGTTAGTAATCACACATTTGTGCGTCTGTTCATACAGGACGGATGTCCCGTACTAGAGTTGCATGGATTAGAAGTCTAATGCGATTTCATTTCCCTGTTAACTCTTGAGAGGCTAAAATTCAAGCCTAAATACTTATTATTTAACCCAGAAGACTGAATGTGACCAAGTACTACAGTCAAGTATGATTCAGGGACTGCAGTGAGATCAGTCACATTAGATATAACTTGAAGCTTGTTCAGGTAACTGGTCACTGACATATAAACACTGAGGCCCATGGAATTCATCTTGATTAAATAATAAATGTATCAAAATCAGTCATCAGATTAATTGGGGTTTAATTTAGTTAATTGATTCAGAGGATTGAATAGCCCATCATTAAAGCTAAGTATGGTTCTGAGACTGCAGTGGGTTCAGTGACATTGGTCGCAGTGACTTGTAGCTGTTTAGGCTACTGTTCACTGATTTGCCACTGAGGCCTCATGAACTCATCTTCAGCTTTAAATGATGATATTAACATCAACCTCTGTTGCTATAGTCAGCTGTAATCTCCTTAGTATAATGCTACTGGAGAAATATAATCAGCTGACAAATTTAGATTTCTACTGGTATTGTTTATCTGCAGGCATAGGTCTCCTCAGGCTTAATACTGGGCCTGAGAGTAATTTGCCTCCTGCAGAATTTAGCAAGGTTATGCCCTGATATTTAGTAGGGCTACCGATAAATCGATGGTAGTAGTCTGTCCCTACAAGGAGACCGAAGTCGGTGAGGTGATCAGACTTAATATTATCTGTCAATTTTATTCCTCTATTTCTCAGGAATTTGGCTGTTGCTCTCAGACCTTGAACTTGTAGGTCTACTGGTATTTTGTCCACCACAATGGCTTGTACTTGACAGACGTACCTGCCTAAACGTACTGATGGTTGTACCACCTGGTAGACTTGAGGTCCTGCATCTGTTAGAAACCCTGAGATGTTGATTGTCGTCTGGGCTACAGGCTTTAATTGTAGTTCATCTGCCAACCTTTTAGTGACAAATGTTCTCTGGGACCCTTGGTCAAACAACCCACGGGTATGGACCTTGGCCCTCTTATTCTGGATGGTAATTTGGGCAGTAGGCAAAGTTGTATTACCTTTAGACTTTGCCGATTGGACACTCTTTGTTTGTTGCACCTTGCAGTACTGTACTGTGGTGGGAATGCTATCTTCCACCTTGGGGTTTGGAGACGTTGTTTTGGTGTCTCCTCACAATGTTGCATGGTGCTGACCTTTGTTACACCTATTACAGGTGTATAATTGGGTCTCACAGTCGTTGATGTTATGTTTCCTGAGGCACCTCGTGCAATGTTGCAAATCTTTGAGTCGCTCAACAAGGGCGTCACTATCAGGAAAACTAGGGCAGTGGTACATTGAATGTTTCTCATTGCAGAACAAACATGTTCCATAGCTTCCAGTACCTTTGGTGTCACGTTCTTGGGTGACACAGTAACTATAGGCTTGGAGGGTCCCACTGCATATACGCCCACACTGCCACTGTTCCACTTTGGTGTTGAATTATATTGTCTAGATTGATTTGGATTACCTTTGGTACTCTGTGGTTTACTATTATTGGTTTCTGAGGGTTTACTTGGTGGTTCCAATTTGTCATGTGTTCGTAATTGATGAACTACTGACCTTAAACCCTCAGATATTTCATTCATAGATAAGATACTTTTATTGTAATGAGCACTCATTTGTCTCAATATGTCCCTAGGTATTTTCTCCTGGAAAATTATTTTCAAGACCCACTCTGCCCAGTTTGTATCTGCTGTCAGGCTGAGGGCCTTGATCATTGATTCAAACCTCCAGCTTGAAGACTTGGAGTGAATCAGCTGAAGCCTCGGGTTGGGGTAAATGCTACAGCTCATGAACTAAATGTGATGTTCTTACTTCTGGATCAGCACAATTATCCTTGAGAAGTTGTACTGCCAGATCATAGCCGTCATTAGTTAATCTCAGATGGGATACTACTGTCTTAGCCTCACCTGATAATTGGCCTTGCAAATAAGAGAATTTACTACTCTTTGGTAAAGATTGTTTTGAATCCACAAGGTCAACGAATTTGTTCCAAATTCGTCCCAATCTTCCTCGTCTTTTCCTGAGAAAGTGGGTAAATTAATTGGAGGAAGTGGAGCTTCTGCTTGACTCGTATTAGATGCAGCTGTTGTTGTTGTTGTTGCCTTGTTCTGGGCAATTAATTTGACGTAAGGCTGCAACGTGGCCTGAGTGTGATCTTCATAACTCGCTAGATCAACCATAATGTCGTCTATTTCTGTTTCTGATAAATTGGTGTTCAGCCACATATGTTTCTATTTGGCATTTGATTTGCTCAAATTTACCTGCAGCTGCTTGATAATAGCTTTCCAGGTCAGCATAATCAACTGGAGATTGTTTTGACAAATCTTCACATTTCTTGATCTGTCTTGTTAAGAAACTTTAGGCTAGCTCCTCAATATCACCCTAGGATGGTATAGACACTAATTAATCACTCAAAGGTGTAATGATCATAAGTAAATTATTATATATACACAACTCAACTCGAGCTGGTAACAATTACACCCAAAATAGGGTCTGCACCATTCATTAATGATGCTAGGTTGTTTAATATAGTACAACTAGACTATGGTAATAATGGGACTAGGATGAACAATAAATAGTTCAACTAGTCAATGGTAATATCCTACCCTGTTGTGGGTTGGCAATTTGTAAAAATTGTATTGAGAACACTAGTGCAATATATATTAAATAATTCTCAATTTTGGAGAAATAATATACACAATTACTGACGATAGTCTCTATGAAACTTCTAATATAATCAAGAAGTATTAAATATTATTAGTGACCTCGCGAAATTAACATAACAAAATTCGTGGATAATCTCTCGCAAAATTAACACCATGAAATCTGTAAATAATTTTGTGAGGACACAGCCACGAATTTGGTTGGCTTCAATATTAGCGCTGTCATTTCACAGAATAACAACCCCACCAAATAGGTGGTTGACCATGAAACCGCTGATGAGGCTGAACTAAGCTGAGGAGTTCGTGAGCTCGCTCGAGGGAGGCTATGCTGCCGGTCTTTGACTGGCTTTGTATTGTTATTGTATAAATCACACTGCACTAGTACCAGTGTATTTAATGAATCCACTGGTTAACTGGTTCATCCCATACAAAGATGACCAAATAATCTGTCATCCGGTTCGAAGGACCAAATAATGTGGGAACCGACCTGTGAGATTTATATTTAATTTATATGAATTTATATAGAATTTATATTTACATTAATTTATATATTTCGATAGCAATTTGTATGATGTTTAGTGGACTGTATTTCTGCAATAATCTCACAAATCGATCCTTACACATTAGGGGGGGTTATATTAAATTTATATATATGCAGCCAATCAAACTACAGTATTAAACTACATATATTGGTATACATTGAGGAGATTCCTTATCTTATTATACAGCAGCCTTAGTCCACCAGGTAAAACTAGGATGTAGACACCAAATTATCCTCGTTTGAGGCAGCTTCCATCACTCAGCAACTGATGTACCAAGTCTTGCTTCTTCTTCTTGTTCCTGTCAAAGGGCGCTAGCTGTAAAGCCAGAATCCTAATATATGATAGCTATATCAGAGAAAACACTGTATATTAGATAAGGACCAAGGTTTAATTAACCTTTGTATGAGGCGAGTTCGCATTCTAACCGGTTCACCCAATATCTACCTAACATTAATGGCCAAAAATGATTAGATAAACGGGTTTCGGTAGAACACTTCCCTTGATTATGTTGACAGCATGTTGATGATGGAAGACCACTACTCTGATCTCCTTCACACTTCGTCCAAGAGAAATTATAGGAGCCGAATTTGCTCCCTGTGCCTCTGGTCTTAACAACAATGGCTGACCTCCCTCCTCACTGACGCCTTGGCACTTTGTCTAGATGTCAGTAACTAATAGAAGGGTCACATTTACTTTATTTTGATACTGATAATTAAGTTAATTCAAATGAGATGTTTTTATGATGGTAAAAGTCTAAAGACTAATGTATTTAAGAATAATTCCAAACAATAGTTGGTGAATTTATAATAGTATGTGGCAATGATATCCCATTTCCTATTCATGGAAACTCCACTGCAAGCTACATTTTCTATGGGTTAACTTATGTATACAACACAGCAGCAATATTATCTGCCTGTTGAATTGATATTATTAAATGGTGTCGGGTTTTCCGACAAGTGTGAGTTTGAAGCACACATAGGAAATTATGAATACGAAATTAGGTACTTTTTGGTTTTACTTTTGAATAAGGCATTGGTTGGCCAATTCTTTAATTTATTAGGGAGTGAGTTCCATGGTCTGAGTTCTTTTGCTGCATGGAGTGTTTGCACAGATTTAGTATGACTTTGGGGATATCGAATATTTTTTTTCTGGTGTTGTACTCATGGGTTCTATTACACCAATCAAGGAAAAGTTTCAGATCATAATAATAATAATCTTTATTCAAGAGGATGTGTAACATACGATTATGTTACGTGGTTGGGTCGATTAGATACACAGTGTTTAGTGGGTTTTCAAGTTTATTTAGTAGTCTTGGTTACAACAGTCGATTGTTGGCAATGTCGTTGACGTTGAGACAGAGCTTGGAACGGAGCAGAGAGCTGAGTGCGGCCGGAGTCGTGGAGCTCAATGCGAGAAAGTGTGGCGGCTCGATGCGGGATTGTGAGTGTCAAAACTCAATGAGGCAGAGAGCATGGGAGCTGGATGGGGAACGAGAGCGTGATAGCGCGAAGCGGATGGAGTGTACTGTCTGCTCTGTGTCGAAGCTGAAGCGTCTTGGGGTCGGTTAGAACTGAATATGCCGAGTGCTACATTCTTGAGGTTGAAGGTGTGTAGTAACTCCCAAGCGTATGTACTGAAGTTAATGGAATCACTGTGAAAATGATACTGATGATTACTCGATTACCTGATTGATGATGATTAAACCAACCAAGAGGTGGCATGAATAGCCAGTAAGTTGAATACTTGCTTCTTGATTGCTTATATTATTGGACTTCACCTCATCGTCCTCCAATTGGTTGGAAGGAATGTTAACTGTAATTAGAGAAGAGGTCATTAGTGGATTAAGTAGACTTATTTCATTAAGCTAATGAGAGCTTGGAGCGAGTGTATTGTTTACATAATATACTCGCTACAGAACTTCCCCTGCCAGGAAATGAAAGAAAAGAAATGCAACAAAAATATGAGGCTACTGTTCCTGGATCGCTGTGGAGCATGTAGACCAGTACCAAAAGATGCAGGCAGTGTATGGACAAGCTCGGAGTAGCAGGAGAGAAGAATGTGCATGGTTGTTACATCCTGGGTCTCTGGTGGAGCATTTAGATGTGGGGCGAATTAGCTTAAGCACCAGGATGACAGGAGATAATGTAGGCATGTAGTTAGGACAACGAGGGAATCACTGTTAGAGTTGCATTGTCCTGGCAGCGACGAACAGTCAGAAACGCAAGCTGTAGGTCCTGTACTGCGCTTGGAAAGTGATTGAGTCAGCAGAGTAGCAGAATGTAGTGAAAGTGTAGGTGAATCTGATGAAAGAGCAGCAGTCGTGAGAGTCCATGAAGGACCAGCATTGCCCTGGCAGCAACGGAGATTTGGCAGGACAGGCTGTAGATCCTATAAACCTTACAAGTGTCTTGAGTGCGGCAAAAGATTCAGTCAACCTGACACAATGAAGTGGCATAGGACTGTGCACAGCGATGACAGACCACACAGTCCCCATGACGCAGTGGTAAGATGCTCGCCTGGCATTTCTCGAGAGCTTTGGCCAGGGCTCGTACCCTGGCCGGGAGGATTTACCGAGCGCCAATCCTTAACTGCAGTCTCTGTTTACCCAACAGTAAAATTGGTACCTGGTTGTTAAATTATTTGGCGGGTCGTATTCTGGGGAATACTAGGATTGAGGACTTGCCCGAAATGTTATGTATGCTAGTGGCTGTACAAGAATGTAAGAACGCTTGTATATATAAATACAAACAGAAATCTTTCAAATATAATGGGGGTTGTGAGGGGATGAAACTCCCAGCTAGTTTTCTAAATTATGTTAGAGTGTATAGTATACTCTAGCGCTCTAGACATGAGGTTCACACACAACAAGCCCTTGTAGGGAGTCTAAAGAAAGCTAAAGCTTAGGGCTGCTCACTAAGACTATGATGGAGTCTGTAACTGTTCTGTGAAATAAGCTACAAAATTTAACATGTTTTACCAGAAAAATGTGTGTAGAGAGAGAGAGAGAGAGAGTGGAGGTACTTGAAACTGGGGCCAGCGGTTTTGAGGGGTAGGTTGGTGGGGGGGGGGGGTTGTGCTCGGCGCCTCCCTAACCCTAGGTGATGTCGTCATCACAGGCGTCCCTTGTGACTGTCACGTGACCACAGCCGAGCACTGACATTGGAAGTGGCATCTCATAGGCCTGCCGGCTTCGCTCTGATTGGACAAGACAATGGGGAGGGGTGTACCAGCGTCTTGGCGTTCTTAGAGCCCACCAAAATTCAGTCTAGGACCAGCGTTGTTTGAGCATTTCTTCGGCCATTTCTTCTGTGTCTCCTACTTTGTCAGGGGTGGGGTTGCCGTCTCGGCCACCCTCCGCCTGCTGTTCCGGAGTCTCCTGCTTCCTTGGCGGCGGTGTTCCTGCCTCCCAAGTCAGGTTCTTCGTCTTCGGTAATCTGTCATTGAGGGCTCCCGCCGGATGTGGAGATCCCAGAGAATATGGAGTACCCACGGTGTCGTGGGGGCCGTTCCCCTACCGAACTGGAATATTTAATATGGGAGGCTTATAAGCGGAAGTATCCGTTGCGGAAGTTTCCTGAGAAATATCCTCCTTGTTGACTGTTGTGTGTTGTGAGGTTTCTTGCGCCTGGGTGCGTGGGTGTGGGGTGGGGTTGTGTGTGTGTGCCTGGGTCGTTTTTTTTTGTTTTTGTTTTCTGGTTCCTGCGTGTTCCGGTTCTTTATTTTTTTCTTTCTCGTTGGTTTGCGTGTGTTTGTTGTGTATTGCTTTGTTGCGTTCCCTTGTTATTTCTTGTGTTTTCCTTACTATGTTGTATTTACAGTGTTATATTTACCATGTTCTGTTCCTGTGTTCTCGATTTTGTGGTGTGATGTCTGTTATTGTGTGGTGTGGCGCATGGTGCGTGGGTTTTGTGTTTGTGTTATTTTGTATATGTGTATTCCTTGTTTGTATTTTACCTTTGGTTTTATTGTGCTCTTTGTGCACTTTTGTCATTACTGATGCTTGTGACCCGCCCATATGGGTAGTGCTGCTTTTGTTTGTGTGTGTGTGTATTCTTATGTGTTTTCTGTTATTCTTTGTTGTCACTTTTGTGTTATGTTGATCTGTGTTACTTGTTATTCTGTGTTCTTTGTTATTATGTGCTTTTCTGTTTTATATGGTTATTGTATGCTGTGTTTACTTTGTTTTAAAAATAATAAGAAAAAAAAATTGATGTGAAATTCGAGCACAACTATGCTCATTACGTTAACCTGCAACTATTTTTGCTCACCCATGATATAAACCGAGTAGAACCCACTACTCATAAATAATTTAGTTAAATTACGTGTTTGTTCAGTCTCTAGAAGGCTATAGCACTGAAGCCTAACGAATTCATACCCGAGCAGATCCAATGCTCATCATTTAACTAGAGTGATACTACTAAGAATTAGTAAGTTGTCACACTTAGTTTAACCTTCTATTTAGGTAGATTTCGGAAAATTCATCCATCCATTTAGGTAGATATTAGGGACATTATTTTGTCAACTGAGTACCAGCCTAGTCTGTGCTCACTATTAATTACAATTGACTATTTATAGAGACTGATTTAAGAAAATAAATTTCTCATCTAAAGTTGAGGATGTATTAATGAGTTTTTCAGTGATTACCCTGTGAGCTGTAATTCAATTAGCTACAAGTCAGAATGACTAAGCGACTAATCTCACTGTCGACTCAAAGTCTTCCTTGATTTTTAATGAATAACCTATTCAATTCTCTAATATTACATTACCTTTAGTTAGTTCGAAACTTAGTTATACAATTAGTGTAAAATGACTACTGCACTGCAGTGCAAATTTAAGCCATATTTAGTTCTGCTTCAGTGCAGATATTTACACATTAGAGTTTGAGGTGATCATGATGCTCAGTGATGTGTTATTGTCTAGTGACTCTACAGTTACAAGTCACAGCGACCCTAGACAGTGACCTTACTGTAGTATCGAAATCTCCTTCATCTTGAATGACCCAATGATTAATATTCTTTAATTACTGTATAACAATGCAGATTACAACTTATACACCAATGCCATTGTTACGACCCTAGACCTCTGGGTTTGGTTCCTTTGTTGCAGTTGTTAAAAAAATATATAATAATACGGCCTTGCCTACTAAAGTGTCTAGGGTAAATAACTCAACTGTTTACTCAACAAAGCAATATACTTAAAGTAAGGGTAACAAAGAACATACAAATATATAAATGGAAATACAGCCAGCCAGAAATATTAATGCACCAGAAAACAATAAAACAATATCATTATATAAGCACCGATCACTACTTTACAATTTACAGTAAATGGATAGATGGGTATGCACATAATGGTCTAACCAGAAAATCAGCTGTATTACTAAACAATAAACAAATACCACAGACTTAACTCCACAACATGTGCACGCTAGCCAACTCCACCTATGTGACTGGCGGTGCTCGAGCATGCACGGAATGGCGTCTACGAGGTACCAACTAAAATCCCCATGAAACCTCTAGATACTCTGCTATCAGAGAGTAATACTAAAGAACATAATTATAACTAACTTATATGCCTATAACACTGCTAAGGTGTAAAAGAAATTAAGTACAATCAATAAACAGGAATAATTATAGGGGTGAATTAGTGACCCTAGCCTGATACACTGCACGCATACTGAAACATCCCAAACATGGTCATCCCCCCATGAACACCACAGTTCCCCCCCCCCCACAGGAATGAACTTGCAATAGCATTACCAAAATATTAAATACAGGCACACTACAGCATGCTACATTTAAATCAACATATATATACTGGAACACAACTGGATGCAGTGTTTTATTTAAATAACTGAGGAAAGAAATAATGGACATACATATTTACCATGATAACCGTTAGAATCAAATATATGGATTCGTAACATCCCTCCCTGTCCTTAAAGAAAAATGAAATTAACTGAAGGTTAATTTAATTTTTTGATTACATGAGTATATAGCACTGAGTACTCCAACAACACAAAATCAATGTATAAAACAATCAATTAAATTAAACATATGAAATAACCAAAAGGTAAAGGCATCCTCATGTATAGAACAATTCCCATTATGGCACTGCTGTGGGGAATCCCCTGGATAAGGCATCAGCAATTACATTTTGCCTTCCAGGGATATGTCTAATTACTATGTTAAACTCTTGTAAAATCAAAGACCACCTAAGAATTCTTTGGTTCTTACATTTCATGGAGTTAATGAATGTCAGGGGATTATGATCTGTGTATATGACAACTTGATTATCTGACAGGTATGTTTCAAACTTCTTAACCGCAGAAATCAAACAAAGAGCTTCCTTCTCTACCACAGAATAATTAGTTTGTGCCTTATCAAATTTACGAGAAAAATAGTATACAGGGTGCTTTAAATGATCTGGTCCTACCTGGAAAAGAACCGCACTTGCTCCTAGATCCGAAGCGTCTATGTGCATTATAAATAGCTTATCAAATTGTGGACTGGCTAATACAGGTGACGTTGAGAGAATTCCTTTCAACTTTAGAAAAGAGTTCTGACACTCCTGTGTCCCCTTGAAATTTAACTGCTTTTTAAGAAGATTAATTATAGGTGCAGCCACAATGGAAAAATTCTTACAATATCTTCTATAATATGCACACATCCCAATAAACCTCTGCACAGATTTCTTGCTCGTTAGTACTGGGTAATCCACGATTGCCTGGATCTTGTCTTGCAACGGGACTATCCTACCTTGTCCGACCTCATGTCCCAAGAAAATTATTGTTCCCTTAGCCCAGCTACATATATTTACATTTACAGTTAGATTATCATGTCGTAACACTGCAAATAATTGTTTCGAACTAGAAATATGGTCTTCCCAACACTTACTAAAAATCACAATATCATCTAAGTATGTTTTACAATCTGGCATCTTTTAGCAAAGAATTCATCAACTTTTGAAAAGTTGCTGGGGCATTTCTCAGTCCAAATGGCATTACATTAAACTCAAATACTCCATCAGGGGTGATAAAAGCTGTCACTTCCCTAGCAAAGTTAGTAAGTGGTATCTGGTGATACCCTTTAGATAAGTCTAGTTTTGATACATATTTAGCATGACCAATATGGTCAATGCAGTCTTCTAGCAAAGGTAGTGGGTATACATCAACTACAGTTACCTTGTTTAACTTCCTATAGTCCGCTACTAAACGCCATTTTCCATCTGATTTTGGTGCCACTAAACACGGTGAACTTCAAGTGCTCTGACTGGGGCGAATGAAACCATGGTGAAGAAGATAATCAACTTCCTCCTGGATGATACGTCGTTTCTCGGGGGCCACTCGATAAGAGTGTAGCCGAATTGGAGTTACTTCTGTCAGTTGACCTTCCTGAGTAATGAGATTTATCTGAGTGGGGACCTCCCCAAACAAGTTGGAGAACGTCTTCATTAGGTCCTCGAATTCTGCTCTCTGTTCATCCTGCAAATGACAATTCTTCCCCGGAACTGGAATTAGATAAAAGAGGATTACCATCTTCCCCTACAACAATTGTCTCCTCAGGGTTTACCTCCTCATTAACACAACAAGCCACAATACTGGGCTCACAATAAGCCTTCAAACGATTCACATGCACAATCATTGACTGACGGTCATGTTAGGGGTTACAGACTTTATAGGTCGGTTCACCGAGACGTTTTACCACTCGATAAGGTCTTCCAAATTTGTGTGACATAAAAGTTCGCATACGAGGCTTCAAGACCATTACTAAATCTCCCGATTCAAAAACTCTGAGTTTGGCCTTGAACCGCTTATCATGCCGCTCCTTCATTACCTGTTGTGCCTCGCCCAGATATTGCAACGCCAACTCCTTCGTTCGAGACAGCTTGCTCTTCACATCCTTCAGGTATCTTTCACTCTGCCTAGCTGTTACATCTCCCAACATTTTCTCCTGCAACATTTTTAAGGGTCCCTTCATCAGATGTCCAAACACAAGATCAAATGGGGATCAGCCTAGGGCAGTGTGCAACCCGTCCCTGGCAGCAAATAGTACAAATGGTAAATTGTCATCCCACTGTCTGGGTGAATCTTCCCCAGTTGTTTTTAACATCAGTTTGAGGTTTTGATGGAACCGTTCGATCCCCCCTTGACTCTGAGGATGGTAAGGACTAGCGAAGATATGTTGAATTCCAAAAGAACTACAAAAAGTTTTAAAGGTTTTGGAACAAAAATTTCTCCATTTACCAGTTTGAATGATACTGGGCACACCAAATAATGAAAAAAACCGTTTCCAGTGCTTTATGAGTGTAGAAGCCCTAATGTTACGTAAGGCATATGCTTCAGGGAACCTGGTGGTCATACATAGGATAGTAAACATAAACATATTGCCTGATTTAGTTCGGGGTAAGGGGCCGACACAAGCCAACACCACATGTGTAAAAGGCTCCTCTGGCACTATAATAGGGTGTAAGGGTGCTCGTGGAACAGTCTGGTTAGGTTTACCAACAGCTTGACATACAACACAATTTGTGACAATATCTGACCACATCCTTTTTG
Organism: Procambarus virginalis; assembly: GCA_020271785.1. Classification (NCBI taxonomy): domain Eukaryota; kingdom Metazoa; phylum Arthropoda; class Malacostraca; order Decapoda; family Cambaridae; genus Procambarus; species Procambarus virginalis. Next base: position 15,624 of record WNGS01007522.1, read on the forward strand.
AGTTTTGGCCAATAGTGGGTGGGTCTGTATATAATATACAGAGGAGTGGGTCTGTATATTAGGGAAGACCTTGTATGCTCGGAGCTCCTAAACGTTACAAATGAGGTGGCAGAGGTACTGGAATTAAAAATAGAGAAAATAAATTTAGTGATTATTGTAATATACAAACCGCCAGATGCAACGGCTGAGGAGTTCACAGAACAGATAAACCAAATAGAGAATAGCCTTGATAATTTGGAGAACCCGATACCTGATATTATCTTCCTAGGGGACTTCAACTTGCCTAGTCTCAGGTGGAAAATAGCAAACAATAATATTATACCAGGAAATTTATCGGGATCTAACCAACCACAGATTAGAGAACTACTTAGATTCTGTGACAAATTTTCACTCAGTCAGCAGATATCGAAGCCAACGAGAAATGAAAATATTTTAGATTTGGTCTTTACGAACAATGAAGACATTATCAGAGACATTACGATATCAGATACCACATATTCAGATCACAAGCTCATTGAAGTGCAAACGACCATCAATACTCAGAATAGACCTAAAACGTTGATAAAGCGAGAGGGGCTATTCAGTAAATTCAATTTTAATAATAAAAGGATAGACTGGGAGATAATAAACAGGGAACTTACAAACATTCCATGGGAAACTGTTTTAAGTAATACAAGTCCTACAGAAGGAATAGAAAAACTGACTGCGGAAGCGTATCAAGTCTGTCTGAAACATGTTCCCTTGAGGAAAGCCAGAAAGAGATCTAACGTAGAAAGAGAACGCAGACGACAGTATAAACGCAGGAAAAAAATAACAGAACTGCTTATGCAGACACGAATTTTCCGTCAAAGAAGGAATAATTTAAATAGGGAGATTGAAGAAATCGAGCGGAAATTGAAACACTCATATGAAACTGAAGAAAGGCAGTTAGAACAGAGAGCAATTCAGGAAATAAAGAAAAATCCAAAATATTTCTTCTCATATGCGAAATCAAAAGCAAATACCACTGCCAGTATTGGACCTATTCGTACAAGTGAAGGTTCATACACGGAGGATGACAAAGAAATTAGTGAAATCCTAAAAAAGCAGTATGAGGACATGTTTAGCACTCCAATAAACAACATGAAAGTGGAAGATCCAGATAATTTCTTTATGCGGGATATTCAAACCCCTGTAAATATAACTGATATCAACACGAGCGTGTAATGTATCTATCATCGTAATGTCTGTAATGGCTGCTCTACCATTGTAATGTTCTCTCATGGTAATATACCCTGATTGTAATGTAATTAAATCATTTATTGTAATATCTCTGTCCACACTTAATAACCAGCAAACACTAATAACGGACCAGTATGACCCCTCGCTGGACTGTCACGAATATAAGCTGAATATTAAATGAGGAATATCACAAGGAAAGGGATTATTAATCTACCCTTTTTTCACTGCCACCACCTTCCAAATGAATGAATGTGTCTATAATTATCGGTCCCCAGGAAGGAGGGACTCGATAATCAGGGAACTCAACGGACCAGTGATTGAATTGAATGGATTATTTTAGTCTTATTGAACGGAACGGGGGGAGGCTCTCACTTTACTTTATTATTCCTAAGAATGGAGAAACACAGGGAACTTCTAACACAGCGCATGAAAATCGCATGAATACCATATATTAACACCAGGGGACAGATAACTCACCAAGATGAACTTAACAATTATTATTTATGGTAACTGTATATTTAAATCACAATTGACATATAGCCTACTCTAATAACATCTACCAAAATAACAGAGGCAATGGAAATGCACTACTAATATGCAAGAAACGTAGGAGCACCTACCTTCAATCGCACACTGTGGCCAAGATGTTGATGGCGGCCCTCAGCCCCGTTGGGTGCGGGCTGGCTGGCCCTCCAGTCCGAAAAAACTCCCAAGACACACTAAATGAATTTGTTTTACCAGCTTATTGCTGGGAAGGATTACACCTCCCACCATCCAATACAGCCCCCAGGGCTCCACCCATTATTTTGGCAATGGCCAACCATTTTACACTTAGGCCTGAGGTCTGGCTCTCTAGGGCCAATAAGGACTTGGCTCTTATCTTCCG
>WNGS01007529.1:0-14505 GCA_020271785.1 Procambarus virginalis
CATCAGCAACACTAACCACAGCAACACTAACCCCACACACAGGACACTAACCCCAACACTAAACCCAACACAGAACACTAACCCCAACCACTAACCCCAACACAGGACACTAACCCCAACACAGGACACTAACCCCAACACAGGACACTAACCTCAACACTACCCCAACACAGGACACTAACCCCAACACAGGACACTAACCCCAACACTAACCCCAACACAGGACACTAACCCCAACACTAACCCCAACACTAACCCAACACTAACCCCAACACAGGACACTAACCCCAACACAGGACACTAACCCCAACACAGGACACTAACCCCAACACAGAACACTAACCCCAACACTAACCACCCAACACAGGACACTAACCACCCAACACAGGACACTAACCACCCAACACAGGACACTAACCCCAACACAGGACACTAACCCCAACACTAACCACCCAACACAGGACACTAACCCCAACACAGGACACTAACCTCAACACTAACCCCAACACAGGACACTAACCCCAACACTAACCCCAACACAGGACACTAACCCCAACACTAACCCCAACACTAACCCCAACACTAACCACCCAACACAGGACACTAACCCCAACACTAACCCCACACAGGACACTAACCCCAACACTAACCCAAACACAGGACACTAACCCCAACACAGGACACTAACCCCAACACAGGACACTAACCCCAACACAGAACACTAACCCCAACACAGGACATTAACCCCAACACTACCCCCCCAACACAGGACACTAACCCCAACACAGAACACTAACCCCAACACAGAACACTAACCCCAACACAGGACACTAACTCCAACACTAACCCCAACACAGAACACTAACTCCAACACTAACTCCAACACAGAACACTAACCCCAACACAGGACACTAACTCCAACACTAACCCCAACACAGAACACTAACTCCAACACTAACTCCAACACAGGACACTAACCCCAACACAGGACACTAACCCCAACACAGGACACTAACCCCAACACAGAACACTAACCCCAACACAACACTAACCCACACAGCACACTAACCCCAACACAGAACACTAACCCCAACACAGGACACTAACCCCAACACAGGACACTAACCCCAACACAGAACACTAACCCCAACAAAGAACACTAACCCCAACACAACACTAACCCCACACAGCACACTAACCCCAACACTAACCCCAACACAGAACACTAACCCCAACACTAACCCCAACACAGAACACTAACCCCAACACAGCACACTAACCCCAACACAGAACACTAACCCCAACACAGCACACTAACCCCAACACAGCACACTAACCCCAACACAGCACACTAACCCCAACACAGCACACTAACCCCAACACTAACCCCAACACAGCACACTAACCCCAACACAGAACACTAACCCCAACACAGCACACTAACCCCAACACAGCACACTAACCCCAACACAGCACACTAACCCCAACACAGCACACTAACCCCACACAGCACACTAACCCCAACACTAACCCCACACAGCACACCACACTAACCCCAACACTAACCCCACACAGCACACTAACCCCAACACTAACCCCACACAGCACACTAACCCCAACACCAACCCAACACAGAACACTAACCCCAACACTAACCCCACACAGCACACTAACCCCAACACCAACCCAACACAGAACACTAACCCCAACACTAACCCCACACAGCACACTAACCCCAACACCAACCCAACACAGAACACTAACCCCAACACTAACCCCACACAGCAAACTAACCCCAACACCAACCCCACACAGCACACTAACCCCAACACCAACCCAACACAGAACACTAACCCCAACACTAACCCAACACAGAACACTAACCCCAACACTAACCCCAACACTAACCCCACACAGCACACTAACCCCAACACTAACCCACACAGCACACTAACCCCAACACCAACCCAACACAGAACACTAACCCCAACACTAACCCCAACACTAACCCCACACAGCACACTAACCCCACACAGCACACTAACCCCAACACCAACCCAACACAGAACACTAACCCCAACACTAACCCCAACACTAACCCCACACAGCACACTAACCCCAACACAAGCCACTAACCCCAACACTAACCAAGCCAAGGCGCCGGTGTTTACACTTCACGCCACTATTCCCTCCCAAGTTAAGGAGGGTTGCAGGGGGCGGGAGGAACTCCGCCCGTGATCAACAAAGCCATAACCGTAAGTCTGGCGGCGGATGCTGGCATCGCTAGACTCCCAGATTTTCTTTCCACCAATCCAGGGGGCGGCGGCCCCCGGCTGTTGCCAACGACCTAGCCGGAGTTTGGGAGTTTTCCCCCGCCGGCCCGAGATCAGAATTGCATCATGTACTTGGCCTTCAGAGCTGTAAGGTAGAGCTAATTCTCAACGTGTATTAATGGAATACTTCCAGCTGGGAAATCAATAACTTGAGGCGGTGGTAGGGTTGGTGGTAGTGGTGGTAGGGTTGGTGGTAGCGGTGGTAGGGTTGGTGGTAGGGTTGGTGGTAGCGGTGGTAGGGTTGGTGGTAGTGGTGGTAGGGTTGGTGGTAGCGGTGGTAGGGTTGGTGGTAGCGGTGGTAGGGTTGGTGGTAGTGGTGGTAGGGTTGGTGGTAGCGGCGGTAGGGTTGGTGGTAGTGGTGGTAGGGTTGGTGGTAGCGGTGGTAGGGTTGGTGGTAGCGGTGGTAGGGTTGGTGGTAGCAGTGGTAGGGTTGGTGGTAGCGGTGGTAGGGTTGGTGGTAGCAGTGGTAGGGTTGGTGGTAGCGGCGGTAGGGTTGGTGGCAGCGGTGGTAGCGGTGGTAGGGTTGGTGGCAGCGGCGGTAGGGTTGGTGGTAGCGGTGGTAGGGTTGGTGGTAGCGGTGGTAGGGTTGGTGGTAGTGGTGGTAGGGTTGGTGGTAGTGGTGGTAGGGTTGGTGGTAGCGGTGGTAGGGTTGGTGGTAGCGGTGGTAGGGTTGGTGGCAGCGGTGGTAGGGTTGGTGGTAGTGGTGGTAGGGTTGGTGGCAGCGGTGGTAGGGTTGGTGGTAGCGGTGGTAGGGTTGGTGGTAGCGGTGGTAGGGTTGGTGGCAGCGGTGGTAGGGTTGGTGGTAGTGGTGGTAGGGTTGGTGGCAGCGGTGGTAGGGTTGGTGGTAGTGGTGGTAGGGTTGGTGGTAGTGGTGGTAGGGTTGGTGGCAGCGGTGGTAGCGGTGGTAGGGTGGTGGTAGCGGTGGTAGCGGTGGTAGCGGTGGTAGGGTTGGTGGTAGCGGTGGTAGGGTTGGTGGTAGCGGCGGTAGGGTTGGTGGCAGCGGTGGTAGGGTTGGTGGTAGCGGTGGTAGGGTTGGTGGTAGCGGTGGTAGGGTTGGTGGTAGCAGTGGTAGGGTTGGTGGTAGTGGTGGTAGGGTTGGTGGTAGTGGTGGTAGGGTTGGTGGTAGCGGTGGTAGGGTTGGTGGTAGCGGTGGTAGGGTTGGTGGTAGCGGTGGTAGGGTTGGTGGCAGCGGTGGTAGGGTTGGTGGTAGTGGTGGTAGGGTTGGTGGTAGTGGTGGTAGGGTTGGTGGTAGCGGTGGTAGGGTTGGTGGTAGCGGTGGTAGGGTTGGTGGTAGCGGTGGTAGGGTTGGTGGCAGCGGTGGTAGGGTTGGTGGTAGTGGTGGTAGGGTTGGTGGTAGTGGTGGTAGGGTTGGTGGTAGTGGTGGTAGGGTTGGTGGTAGCGGTGGTAGGGTTGGTGGTAGTGGTGGTAGGGTTGGTGGTAGCGGTGGTAGGGTTGGTGGTAGCGGTGGTAGGGTTGGTGGTAGCGGCGGTAGCGGTGGTAGGGTTGGTGGTAGCGGTGGTAGGGTTGGTGGTAGCGGTGGTAGGGTTGGTGGTAGCGGCGGTAGCGGTGGTAGGGTTGGTGGTAGCGGTGGTAGGGTTGGTGGTAGTGGTGGTAGGGTTGGTGGTAGCGGTGGTAGGGTTGGTGGTAGCGGTGGTAGGGTTGGTGGTAGCGGTGGTAGGGTTGGTGGTAGCGGTGGTAGGGTTGGTGGTAGTGGTGGTAGGGTTGGTGGTAGCGGTGGTAGGGTTGGTGGTAGTGGTGGTAGGGTTGGTGGCAGCGGTGGTAGGGTTGGTGGTAGCGGTGGTAGGGTTGGTGGTAGCGGTGGTAGGGTTGGTGGTAGTGGTGGTAGGGTTGGTGGTAGTGGTGGTAGGGTTGGTGGTAGCGGTGGTAGGGTTGGTGGTAGTGGTGGTAGGGTTGGTGGTAGCGGTGGTAGGGTTGGTGGTAGCGGTGGTAGGGTTGGTGGTAGCGGTGGTAGGGTTGGTGGTAGTGGTGGTAGGGTTGGTGGTAGTGGTGGTAGGGTTGGTGGTAGTGGTGGTAGGGTTGGTGGTAGCGGTGGTAGGGTTGGTAGTGGTGGTAGGGTTGGTGGTAGCGGTGGTAGGGTTGGTGGTAGCGGTGGTAGGGTTGGTGGCAGCGGTGGTAGGGTTGGTGGCAGCGGTGGTAGGGTTGGTGGTAGCGGTGGTAGGGTTGGTGGTAGTGGTGGTAGGGTTGGTGGTAGCGGTGGTAGGGTTGGTGGTAGCGGTGGTAGGGTTGGTGGTAGCGGCGGTAGGGTTGGTGGTAGTGGTGGTAGGGTTGGTGGTAGCGGTGGTAGGGTTGGTGGTAGTGGTGGTAGGGTTGGTGGTAGTGGTGGTAGGGTTGGTGGTAGCGGTGGTAGGGTTGGTGGTAGTGGTGGTAGGGTTGGTGGTAGCGGTGGTAGGGTTGGTGGTAGCGGTGGTAGGGTTGGTGGCAGCGGTGGTAGGGTTGGTGGTAGTGGTGGTAGGGTTGGTGGTAGTGGTGGTAGGGTTGGTGGTAGTGGTGGTAGGGTTGGTGGTAGCGGTGGTAGGGTTGGTGGTAGTGGTGGTAGGGTTGGTGGTAGCGGTGGTAGGGTTGGTGGTAGCGGTGGTAGGGTTGGTGGCAGCGGTGGTAGGGTTGGTGGTAGCGGTGGTAGGGTTGGTGGCAGCGGCGGTAGGGTTGGTGGTAGCGGCGGTAGGGCTGGTGGCAGCAGTGGCAGCAGCAGTGGTAGCGGAGGCAGGAGGCGGGACCAAGGAGCCACAGCTCAACCCCCACAAGCACAACCAGTTAAGTACACACAGACTACACGAGCGGGATGTAGGACAACGAACCACATACAAAATATTAAAGTAGATATGATAGGGAGATAGATCAGGAGTCACCGCACTAGACAGCTGGTGGCTACACATGGCGGGTCCAAGAACTAAAGCTCGATATATTAGGTACAATTAGGTTAATACACATTACAGCCTCTCACTATAGAATGGTTGTTGTTGTTGTTGCTTTAGATTCAGCTGCTGGGAGCACAAGTTCCAAGTAGCACGGTCTATGGTGAGCCCGTAGTGGACTTACCTGGCACAGGAGCGGCTCAGGGGTAGGAGAGGGGGGGTTAGGGGGTAGGAGGGGGGTGAGGGGGTAGGAGGGGGGGGTGAGGGAGGGGGGAGAGAGAGAGGGGAAGGTGTCAGCAAGGCAGGACAGGCAGCAACACAGGCCAAAGCTCTAGGAAAATGAAATAAAAAAATAAAAACGGTTTGATGATGGGAGGGAGTGCAGGCGGGCAGCGTAGAGGCGAGGCAGGCGGGGCCCAAGAGCTATGTTCTGCCAGGGGTGGGGGAGGAGGGGAGGGGAGGGGTAGAGTTGGGGGGGAGGGGAGGGGATGGGGACCACCACTAACCTAAGCTAGGAACCACACAGTCCTCCAGGAGTGCTTACCTGGCACTGCCTTAGAGGCAGTGACCTCCAGCTCTTGGGTCCCTCCTCGCCCCCCCACCCCACCACCGATGCCCAAGGGGGCACTGGCCACCTGGCACTCAGTCGCAGGTGAGTGCCAGGTGCCAGTAAGACGCGGGAAACTCTTGTGGTGAGGCGCGCGTACAAGCTCACTGGTGATACGTTGGTGGGGGAGGTGGGGTTGGCTGGAGAGGTAGATGGGGGGGGGGCGACCAGTCCAGGGCGAGTTGGGCACAGCGGGTGGCCCACGACTGGAATGTGAGGCCTCCACAACACTACCACTACCACTACCAACACTACCACCAACACTACCACCACTCCCTCCAACACACCACAGGAAGGTAATAACAGCTCTCTGTGGCTGGGCCTACTGGGCCTGTGAGCCTCTTGTGGTGTGACTTAACTATTCTGCCGCTCTAATACTCTGTTGCATCTGCAACACTCCAACTACGGAAAAAATGAAAAAATAAAAACGGAAACCACGTACAAAACTCGGGCAAATCCTAACATAGAACGAAAAGGCAATGTAAAGGATCTGGGTGTACTCATGTCGGAAGACCTTACCTTTAAAGAACACAATAAAGTAGCCGTCACAACTGCACGAAAAATGACAGGTTGGATAACAAGAACTTTTCACACTAGAGATGCTATACCGATGATGATACTCTTCAAGACGCTAGTGCTCTCTAGAGTGGAGTACTGCTGCACAATGACAGCCCCTTTCAAAGCTGGAGAAATTGCTGACCTGGAGAGCGTGCAGAGATCCTTTACTGCTAGAATCCACTCAGTAAAACATCTAAACTATTGGGACCGACTAAAGAGCCTAAATCTGTACTCCCTTGAGTGCAGGCAGGAGACATACATAATAATTTACACGTGGAAGATATTAGAGGGGCTGGTCCCAAACCTGCACACAGAAATAACATCACATGAGACCAGGAGGCATGGCAGGATGTGCAGAATACCCCCGTTGAAGAGCAGAGGTGCAACAGGTACTCTGAGAGAGAACTATCAACATCAGAGGCCCGAGACTGTTCAACACGCTTCCACTACACATAAGGGACATAACTGGCCGACCCCTCACAGTGTTCAAGAGAGAACTATCAACATCAGAGGCCCGAGACTGTTCAACACGCTTCCACTACACATAAGGGACATAACTGGCCGACCCCTCACAGTGTTCAAGAGAGAACTATCAACATCAGAGGCCCGAGACTGTTCAACACGCTTCCACTACACATAAGGGACATAACTGGCCGACCCCTCACAGTGTTCAAGAGAGAACTATCAACATCAGAGGCCCGAGACTGTTCAACACGCTTCCACTACACATAAGGGACATAACTGGCCGACCCCTCACAGTGTTCAAGAGAGAACTATCAACATCAGAAGCCCGAGACTGTTCAACACGCTTCCACTACACATAAGGGGCATAACTGGCCGACCCCTCACAGTGTTCAAGAGAGAACTATCAACATCAGAGGCCCGAGACTGTTCAACACGCTTCCACTACACATATGGGACATAACTGGCCGACCCCTCACAGTGTTCAAGAGAGAACTATCAACATCAGAGGCCCGAGACTGTTCAACACGCTTCCACTACACATAAGGGACATAACTGGCCGACCCCTCACAGTGTTCAAGAGAGAACTGGATAAGCACCTCCAAAGGATACCTGATCAACCAGGCTGTGACTCATACGTCAGACTGCGAGCAGCCGCGTCCAACAGCCTGGATGATCAGTCCAGCAACCAGGAGGCCTGGTCGATGACCGGGCCGAGGGGACGCTATGCCCCGGAAGCACCTCAAGGTAACTACACGCCACACCTGCAACACCTGCCAACACTACACACCACACCTGCCAACACTACACATCTGCAACACCTGCCAACACTACACGCCACACCTGCAACACCTGCCAACACTACACACCACACCTGCAACACCTGCCAACACTACACACCACACCTGCAACACCTGCCAACACTACACACCTGCAACACACTACCGTCTTGGAAGAAGTGAGCAGGAATTCGCAAGACTTGATATAATGGGAAGTGAGGTTGTGTTGAAGACGTTGCCCAAGCACCGAGGAGAGCTCCTACCTTCTTGGCTATCTCAATTACCCGGTGGTTTAGTAACAACGTTACCACTCTTAAAGATAACTAAACATTTTATGGGGTACTTACTACACGGTTAATACATGTGCATATTTGCATACTAGGTGGGGTCGCCCCACCAGCAGCAACGATGCCATGATCACTACATCAGCGATCTCAAGTGTTGGTTGCTCAAGGAACTTATCTGCACCAGTTTCATGACCAACTAACACCCGGCGACACTCGTGGTGCGTTCTGGGCTCAGTTATTTCATCAAATCTCTGAACATGACGGATAAATATCTGTGTCCATCCGAGGCTTCAATCGAGCCTAGACGCTAGGGGCAAGCTCTTCAAGATGAATCATGCGTGGTATGGGTGCATTGAAGAACTACAAGCAGATATTAATAAAGATTTCGACTGGGCAGTTGATAATAAAGTGATGTTTAACAGCGATAAATTACAGTAACTCACGTACGGTAAAAATGAGGATCTGAAACATAATACAGGGTACAAAACACAAGCACATCTGCTCATAGTAGGAAAACAGCATGTCAAGGATTTGGGAATAATGATGTCTGACGACCTAACGTTTAGGGAGCATAACCAAGCAAATATTGCGTCAGCCAGAAAAATGATCGGATGGATTACGAGAACTTTCAAATCCAGGGATCCCATCACAATGGTTGTACTCTTCAAGTCACTTGTGTTGTCCCGTCTCGAGTACTGCTCAGTACTCACTTCCCCTTCAGAGCAGGAGAGATTGTGTTGTCCCGTCTTGAGTACTGCTCAGTACTCACTTCCCCCTTCAGAGCAGGAGAGATTGTGTTGTCCCGTCTTGAGTATTGCTCAGTACTCACTTCCCCCTTCAGAGCAGGAGAGATTGCTGAAATAGAGTGAATACAGAGAACATATACGGCACGCATAGACGAGATAAAACACCTAAATTATTGGGATCGTCTCAAAGCTCTCCAAATGTACTCACAAGAAAGGAGACGAGAGAGATACCAAATAATATACACGTGGAAAATACTGGAGGGCCAGGTCCCAAATCTACACAGTAAAATAACAACGTACTGGAATGAACGATATGGAAGAAAATGCAGAATAGAACCAGTGAAGAGCAGAGGTGCCATAGGCACAATCAGAGAACACTGTATAAACATCAGAGGTCCGCGGTTGTTCAACGTCCTCCCAGCGAGCATAAGAAATATTGCCGGAACAACCGTGGACATCTTCAAGAGGAAACTGGATAGTTTTCTCCAAGGAGTGCCGGACCAACCAGGCTGTGGTGGGTGTTACGTACCCATAGCTGGCTACGTAATAAAGTTATATAAACTTTCGTGATATTAACTGTATATGTGTATATGTATTATAATCATCGTGTGTGTTGGCAATGTCAAGGGGTATAGGAGCGGTGGCGTCTCCTCACGTGTATTTGACCTGTTCGATTCGGGAACGAGAGTTTGCTGGACCTGTTCAGTTTAGTGTTCCAGGGGTCACAATATTTATATTCATAAATTACGTGTATACAGTAATTACGCAGTTAGCATTGTACTTATTAATTTTGGGAAATACCTATTATGTTAATGTTTATTCTACATGTAATTTGAGAACCAGTGGTGGTTGATTTAGTCTCATTTATTAAAAAGTTATTGTTTTCTAACCCTCATCCTGTTGAGCGGAGGAGGAAGAAGACTTATGGGTTGGGTGCCACACAGCCGTTAGTTGCTGGCTGCTACTCGGGGACGTAACATGGAGGCTAAGTCTGTGTCTTTTGTTGTCTAGCTTTTAGTAGTATTTTGTTCTGGGAGAGACAGTCTTATTGTTTATTGTAATAAGTGAAATATTGTGATCATCTGTAAGTACATATTATTTAGATTTATCTTGAAAATATATTATAATTTTATATGTATATTTCTTCAGTCCTAAGGGAGAAATACTTTATTATTGCTTGTGCCAATCATGTGATCACACTGGTGACCCACTATATATTACAGCAATTCTATGGCCCTAGGCAAACAGTTCTTTAATGCTGTACAGGGTTATGAGCCGTGATGAACGATCTGGTTACATAGTTATGGGGGCCTGTGCCGGGAAATATTTTTCCCACTTAAACTTAACTGTGCTAATCTAACCTTGCCTTCCTAGGTACCAGTGTCTTGTGTGTTTTCTGCTATTAACTATTCCATGTGCCATGCAAGCCTTCCTGTGTGTCAAGTAACAACGTTTCACGATTTTGAGGTAAGTCATCCTATAACTTTTGTTTGTGCAGTGAGGCCAAGCGAATTTTCAGTGTGGTGAAAATTTTACAGTGAAGTGAAGTGCAGTGCCAGTGTGTTTATTATTGTTGTGAATCAAGTGCCAAGTGTTAGTCATGATCAAGTGTTGTCGCTGTTGACTAACCCAAACTTTGAGGGAATTAAAAACCTAACAAAGTCGGCGTTAGTAAATATGGCCAATAAGCTAGAATTAAACGCCAGAAATAGCATGACTAAGGCACAAATTCTGAGAGTCATAGTGACACATTTTGTTGAAAACCAAGAATTAGGAGAAGAATGTCTGGAGGAAGTTAGAGAAGAGTCAAGTGATCAAATTGCTTTAAGGCGTCTTGAGTTAGATGCACAAGTAACGTATGCTAAACTTGAGGCTCAAGAAAAAGCAACGAATGTGCAAGGCAACAAAATTATTAGAGATTGAGGCTCAAAAGCAACAAAAATTATTAGAGGCTGAAGCTCAGCAGAGGGAGCTTGAGACTAGGCGTTTAGAACTTGCGGCACAAAACCAGAGAGTTTTAATGGAGTTGCAACTAGAAGCAACCAAGAAGGAGCAATTAGAGATTCAACAACAGATGGCTGACACTAACTATAGGCTTGAAACACAGCGTATGGCAGCTGGACATGGAAATTCTAGTAATGTTTCAATTAATAATGATAATAATCCCATAAGGATGAGTAAATATATAGAATTACCCAAGTTTAATGAGGAGGATCCTGAGGTTTTCTTTGCACATTTTAATAAGATTGCCATCAGTATGAACTGGCCAAGGGATCAATGGGTAGCAATTATGCAGTCTCAATTTAAGGGGCGTAGTCAGGAGGTTTTTACATCCCTACCTGACGCTCATAGTTTTGATTATGAATTTGTAAAGAAAAGCATCTTAAATGCTTATCAATTAAATCCAGAGGCACACAGGCAAAAATTTAGAAACTTAAGGAGGTTAAGTGATCAGACAATAGCTGATTTTACTCGTCAAAAGACGAACTATTGCAACAGATGGTTAAAGTCACTTTCAGTAACAGATTTTGATGCTTTAAAGAATCTTCTTATCATGGAAGAAGTATTGTCTTGTCTCCCAGACAAATTATCTACTTATATGGCAGAACAAAAGAATGTAACAGACATTTATGAGCTGTCAAAGCTCGCTGATGAGCATGAGTTGTTGACTAAGGCCCAATTTACGGCCACTTCACCTAAGTTTAATCGTAAAGTAAATCATAATGCTCACAGAACTCCTTATCAGAATCCCTGCAGTCCTAGTGCTCCAGTTACTCCCATGAGCTCTTTTCTTACAAAACCTAATCCTGCTACTTCATTGTCAGGAATGTCAAATAATAATAAGGTTAATTCTAAACCTACAGTTGGTTCTACAGGTGTGTCCACTGTAAGGTCCTGTTCCCATTGTAAGAAAAAAGGCCATGGAATTAATTCCTGTTTTATCTTGCACCCTGAGTTACGACCAACTGGTCTCATTTATTGTAGAGGTGTGCAAAATAAATTTACTAATAAACATGTAACTGTAAACCCCAATTGGGTGAAACAGTATTCACCATATATGTCTTCAGGTGAAGTTTTGTGTGTTGATGGGAAGTGGAAGCTGGTGAATATTCTTCGTGATACTGGTGCTTCCCAAACCTTAATTTCTGCTAGTATACTTTCTAATGTTGAAAAGAGAGATACTGGAAATGATGTTGTTCTTCAGAGTGTTGCAGGATGTCAAACTGTACCTCTGATAGATGTTACTTTAAGATCCACCATTGCTCCTAGTTTATGCACTGTGGGTGTTTGTACACAGTTGCCCATCCCAGGTGTGGATGTTATATTGGGTAATGATGTGGCCATAAATCATGTTGTGGGTGAGATTAATCCCAGGTTGTATAAACAGCCAGTTGCAGATCATGTTGTTTATTCTGCCTGTGCTGAAGTTAGTTCTATGAACGAACCTGTTGTAGTAGATGGTGTTGTCCATCCTACCTGTGCTGATGTCAGTACTATTATAAATCCAGTTGTCAGTTCTACTGTTGTTACTCAAGCATTTGTTCCAGTAACCAGTACCCCTTCAGTGGAGAAGTGGGATGTGGTTGTTCCAGATTCCTGTGTGGCCGATTTAGTTGTTGAGAGTAAGCCTGATGCTATGACTCTGCTTTATTCCAATAAATTGGGAAAGGATGTCCATGTACCAGTGTCTTGCCCGCTCACTACGAACGTTGTGCCAGGAGTTGAGAGAAACTTAAAAGCCACGACTCTGTTGTATTCTAGCCAAGTGAATGGTTTAAGACAAGATGTCGGGTTGGCAGAAGTATTCCCGCTCACTCCAAGTTTAGAATCAGTTGTCGAGAGTAAGTCTGTTGTAGAGGCCCCGCCTCACCCTAGTCAAGTTGATAGTATAGGGGAGGAGGTCAAATTACCTGTTACTTGCCCGCTCGCTTCAGATTCCTTTAATTTATGTGCATTGAGTAGAACTGACCCTAAGATTTCAGAGAGAAGCAAGGAGACAGTCTGTACTGTAGATCCAGTTCTGGAGAGTGTGGGAAATCAACCAGAGGATCAGCTTCTGTCGAGTAGATGGAGACCCATTGAGCCTCCCTCTTCAGTTGTCTGTGAGGCTGTGACCCCGCTTGGTAGTGTTATTGATTGTGAACAGACAGTACTCCAAGCAGCTCCAGATGTCATGGGAGGAATTTTGGTAAAACCATTGAGAGTAGTAAAGTTTCATTCGGATCTAAGTTGCAGAGAGTTGTGGGTTGTGATTCTTATTCCATGTGGAGTAAGTATTTCTCATTGTGTAAATTGAGTCAGAGTGTGTGTAGAATGTTGAAATCTACTTTTATTCTGCAGGAGCCATTCTCTTGTGAAGTAATGGACTGTGGGACATCTTTGTCCAGCCTTGTGGTTGAGCAGAGAGAGTTTACTCAAGTAGGTTGTGCATCCGGTTGTTCTGAGGAAGTGGTGAGTTATACTAGAGCAGTGTCTCTATATTCAGATCCAGTTTATTTTGATGCAAGAGGAGTGAACAAAGTGTATGTTCCACTCAAGTGTGGTGTTGGCTTTCAGAGTCATCTTGGTGTTGACTTGCAGAGTCATATTGGTGGTGAAGGATTTAATCATACTTGGGAGCAGGTGTTTGAGGCTCCAGGTGTGTATTTCAAGTTGGGGGATAAGGTTATCCTAGATTGTGTTAATAACTGTGAAGGGTTACAGATTGTCCTTGGGTGTTTCCCAGGTAATCTGCTGTGCATCTTCAAGATGTTAAACCCTTAAACCTCTTGGTTGATTGTTTGTCATCAGACGTAAATCACTTGGAAAGTGATGGTGAGGGTTGTCAAGTTTTCGGCATGTTCTTGTTAGTCTTTTGGAAGACTAGACGGTTGATGAAAGTGTGTGTTGTGTTCAAGTTCACCCTCAGCAATTGTGAACTTGTCTTCAGAGTCATGATTGAGATATGGTGCCTAGGCATATGCCTGTGCAAGGTAGTCTTTGCACTTATCTTTGGTTGTATTTCTTGGTTTCAAGGCCAAAGGTTTGCTAAGTTGGTGTGTTGTGTTGCTGAAGGTTCTATGAATGGGGAAATATTATACATAAATGTGAAGTTTAATGCTAATTTCTCTAATTTTAGTATCCATTGGGCGAGAGTATGTGTTCCACAGAGGATCAAGAGTGATGCGGAGCAGATGCTTTTGTCAGAGCATACCCAGGAGAAGTCCCAACACTACTTTACATCCAGTCAGAGTCATGGAAAATGGAGTCTGTCTTGGAAAATTCCACCATCTAGAAAATGGATCATATGGAAATATGGGACTGATCTAGGAGAAATAGTAGAAACAGATGTAGAAAATAATTGCAGTGATGTCTGTGTGAAAACAGTTACCTTTATTGACAATTCTATTCATGCTAATGATGATAATGTTGATGATAGGTGTGTGAAGTATGATCTGAAACAAAGTGAAATAAATGAGATAGTACCCTGGAGAGATAAATTTGCATACTCCAGTGAAACATATGTAGAACTTTCTGAGTTTCATGTAAGAAATATTGGAAGTGTTTCATTCTGTTCAGAAATATATACTTATTGCTTGTACATGTTTGGTGAATTAATACCATAAATCAAGTGTCATACATTCTACTTCAGAAAAAATGCCATTGATCTTCAATCCATTGCATTTTTTTTTCTTGGAGGTGGAAGTGTTACGTACCCATAGCTGGCTACGTAATAAATTTATATAAACTTTCGTGATATTAACTGTATATGTGTATATGTATTATATTCATCGTGTGTGTTGGCAATGTCAAGGGGTATAGGAGCGGTGGCGTCTCCTCACGTGTATTTGACCTGTTCGATTCGGGAACGAGAGTTTGG
>WNGS01007531.1:0-20838 GCA_020271785.1 Procambarus virginalis
TTTCAATAGTGTGTATTGTAATATATTTATATAATAAAAGTGGTGAATAATCGCTATACTCAAAGTATGGTGTGCATATTAGTAATTCAATTATCATGTTCATAAAACAATAAACAAATAGTTTTGCTGCTATTACACTCTATACACAGTTATATATAAGTATCTGCATATTTTGGTCACCATAACGAACCACTAAGTTGGTATTGAGAGTCGAGAGCAACGAAGAGTTACCGCCACACCAGCCAGCCACTCGCTGCCACTCCCTCAACACACGCACTAAACTTTCTCCCCCAACAGTACCATTTGTGGTGTTATTATACTATATACAGACGTTATATACAAGTATGTATATATTTTGTTCACCACAACTGTACAGCTATGCTGATATAGTTAGTTCAGGCACTAAGAGTCGTCGGTATACACAGCTGGCGGGTCCCTCACTCATTCAAGGTCACACGCATTAAACTTTCTCCCCCAACAATACTGTTTGCAGTGTTATTACCCTATATACACATATTATATATAAATATCTACATGTTTTATGCACTGTAACTGTACACCTAAGCTTGTAGTGCGCCCAAAGAGCATAGTGGATACCCTCTAAACAGCTTGACAAATCGTGCAGACGACGTCACCTCCATCACCCAAATGGCTCCTCCCAGCATAATCCTTTTGCTGTTATTACACTAATACACACATTATATATAATTATCTACATTTGTGTTCACCATAGAGAACCACTGAGCTGGTATGGTGAATGTAAACAATAACAGGTGGCCACACAGTCAGTAAACGATGCTATCTCCCTCAGTCTCTCAGCATCACTCCTCCCACAGCGCTAATTATTACAACAATCCTGCTATTATCACAACCCTGGTTATTTATATCACAGT
This sequence comes from Procambarus virginalis, assembly GCA_020271785.1. NCBI lineage: Eukaryota > Metazoa > Arthropoda > Malacostraca > Decapoda > Cambaridae > Procambarus > Procambarus virginalis. The sequence continues at coordinate 894 of WNGS01007531.1, forward strand.
CACGGGTCATCTGTAATATTGTCATCACTAAATAATAACAGTTATATATTTATTTTGACATTTTTCGGTGATGCTGTGGTCACAAGCTGAACAGCAGTGCTGATCGCTCATGCTGCGTGCGCCAGCCTTGGTTGCTCCAACAGTAATGTGCCTCTCACACCTGAGAATATTGCCCACGATTTTTTTTTTAAATGGCGTCTGTTTACAAGAACCCTGAGGAAGCTACTGTGAACCGCGTGTAGCCGCGGGCCATTTGAATCGGGAATGGCACCCTATGGCGTATATATACGCCATGCGCACCGTGGGACATGTTACTCAGGGCGTATATATACGCCATGCGCAGTTTAAGTGTTAAAGTAAACGGTCAGGACCCTGGGAATCCCCTAGGGGGCGCATGGGTCCGATGGATGTGACCCCGGAGTCCCCACTCGCTGTGTGCGAGTTTGCGGGTTGCTCGGTCCCTTTGTCTCAGGGTGACCCTCATTGTTTTTGCCTCTGCCATGCTGCCTGTTGGGTCGGTGATACTTTCGACCCTGAGTCCTGTGAGTGTTGCTGCTTGCTTGTGACTCAATTTACCCAATCCTCTGATGATTCTCTTCGGGTACAGGCGGCGCGTGCGTTGCAGTCTAGGTTTCGTCTGTTGCAACGCGCTAGGTTGGTTGCTCACCCGGCTGCCCCGCTTTGCTTTTCGTGACCCGGACATGGGGGTGGGGGTCGCTTCGATCCTGGTTCAGTCCGCGCCTCCTCGTCCTTCCCCTACTGCTCGTTCTGGTCCCCCCCCCCTTGCTTCCAGCCCCGAAACGTCTGAGGGTTTCGGGGTCGGAGCAGGGGTTACTTGATCTTGAGACTCGGGCAGCTTCGGGGGGTGCCCCTTCCGGGGGAGCGGCAGAGGCATTCGAGTCTTGTCTCCCGGCCGAAGCTTCGGGGTCTGACCAGTGGGCCCCCCTTCCTTCAGCTGTTCCGGCTGCCCCGTCCTTGTCTTGTGGGGTCGGGGCTTGGGGAGAGGACTCGGCCTCGGGTCCTGTGGTGTTGGACCTCGAGGCTGGGGAGGGGCTGCCTTGGGGGCCTTGGGCTCCGCTGGACCCCGCCTGGGTTTTTCTTCCCTCTGAGCGGGGCTTATTGTTACAATGAGTGGGGTTCTCTTTTCCCCCTCTGCGTACGAGTTGGATTTGGTGTCGGCCCCTCCCCGGGTTCGGTTCCGTGTTCCCCGGGTTCGTCGGTTCCGTCTTTCCGGAGGTTTTCGGCTTATCGCATCCAACCTGGTGAGGTGCGAGCGGCCTTTGCAGCTTACCTCCTGCGGGACCCGGATTATGCCTCGGAACTGGATCCATCTGAGTTCAGGTTTGGGACTTCGTTCCCTTTCTGGCTCCGTTACGAGGTTCCGGAGTCTTCCTGGCTAGCAGCCTGCCCCTTGCTTGTTTTGGATTCCTGGCATTCCTTCTGTCGTTCCCGCACGTTGGAGTGGCGGGAAGCTTCCACGGTGATTCAGGTTTTCCTGGGGGGCGAGCTTGAGTACCTGAATGAGTGCTTGTTTGCCCCTGCCCTCCCCCGCGATGTGGGCGTTATTCAGCTCCATGTGCAGGTTCCCGTCCTTTCGGCGGCGCTTGTTGCGGAGGACTTGCGCGCCCGGGGCCTTTTGGCTTCGGCCTTGCAGTTCTTTTCCATCCTGGAGCTGTCCTCGGATTGGCTCGTGGAGGATGTGAGGACGCTTGGGTCCGTCCCAGGGTCCGGCACCTTGTCCTCGGCTGCGCGCTCGTTCGCTGCCTTGTTGAAACTGTTCACGCTGATTTTGCGGGATGCGGTTTCCCTGTTTTATGCTTCCCGTCTCGCGTGTCGGCAGGCGGTGCTGGGTTCCTCCGTGGAATCTGCTTGGGCTCTGGCTCTTAGGCGTTCTTCCCCTTTTGTCCTCTTCTTTTTGCGGAGTCGGCCGTGGCGCAGTTTATTCAGGCTGCGTCGGCGGCTTGTCGTCCGATGTCGGACTTGTTGGTCTTCCGGGGGTCCCGGGGTGGGTCTTCCCGGAAGGGTCGTGCCAGAGCTCGGGGTTCCTCTCGTCGTGGTAGGCCTCTGGTGTCAGGTTCGGGTTCGGCTCCTGCTGCGGACCCGCCCTCGTCTGGTCGGCGCGGTGTTCGCTTTGTGCGGGGTTCTGGGTCTCGTAAGGGTCGCCGGCCCTTTCGCGGTTTGCCCCGTTGACGGGGCGAGGGGGGGCGGCTTGCGCTGTTCGCCCGCGCCTGGTCCCACGATTCGTGGGCCTTTCAGGTCGTGTCTCGCGGTCTGCGGTGGCGTTGGGTGGCCCCTCCCCCTTTGGGGGGGTCGGGGCTGGCAGGGCAAGTTTCTTCCCCTGCGCTCCGTCGCGTCGTCTTGGAGTGGGTACGTTTGGGCGTCGTCGAAACGACGTCGTCCCTCAGATGGGTTTCCCGTCTGTTTCCGGTTCCGAAACGGGACTGCGCGGACCTGAGGTTCATTCTGGACTTGTCCCGTCTGAACCCCTGGGTTCATTGCCCCTCCTTCCGGATGACTACGCTGTCTCAGGTTCGGCTCCTTTTGGAGCCGGGCGCTTGGATGGTGTCCCTGGACCTCCGGGACGCTTATTGGCATGTCCCGATTCATCCGCGGTTCAGGGACTGGCTCGGTTTTGTGGTGGGGCGTCAGAGTTACCGCTTTCGTTGTCTCCCGTTCGGGTTGAACCTGGCACCTCGCGTGTTCACGCGCCTTACACGGGTAGTCGTGGCTCGGTTGCGTCTCCTAGGAGTTCGGGTGTTGGCCTACCTCGACGACTGGCTGGTTTGGGCTCCCAGCCGGTCCGCTTGCTTGCTAGCCAGGGATTTGGTTCTTTCCCAGCTCGCCGGGTTCGGGTTCTTGGTGAACTGGAGGAAGTCCCATCTGGTTCCCTCTCAGGTTCGGACTTGGCTGGGCCTCGTTTGGGACTCTCGCACCTCCTCCTTGTCTCTCCCTCCGGAGTCTCTCCAGCGGCTGCGGTCCCGCCTTCGTCTGTTTCTGGTGGGCCCTCGGGTCACCCGGCGGTTGCTCGAGGGGCTGTGCGGGAGCCTGAACTTCGCGATGCTGGTCTACCCGCCGGGTCAGGTTTGACTTCGTCGGCTGTTCTGGTTCCTTCAGGGTCACCCCTTCCGCCTCTCTCGCGATCGCAAGGTTCGACCCCCGGGGGCCTTGCGTCGGTTGCTGCGTCACCGGCTTCCTCTTCGGGTTTTTCGGGGTTCGGTGCCATGGCGCCTACCCGAGCCCTCGCTCGATGTGTACACGGATGCGTCGTCTCTAGGCTGGGGTTTTGTGACCAGTGCTCACCAGGCCGGCCAGGGGCGTTGGGGTCCGTCGAGCTCACAGCACGGTGCGGGAGTTCGCGGTGGTGTGGTTTGCTCTTCGGAGGATTCGGGTGGCCCGCGGATCAACGATCCGGCTCCATTCGGACTGCTCTCCGGTGGTTCATTGCCTGAACCGCGGGGGTTCGATGCGGTCCTTGTCTCTTTGGGGTTGGTCGCTTCGGGTGACTCGTCTGCTGAGTTCTCGGGGTTTGGCTGTCCTGGCTGTTCACGTACAGGGCGTGTCCAACGTCTTGGCGGACGCCCTGTCTCGCTTCGTTCCCCTCTCCACGGAGTGGACGGTCGACGACGAGTCCTTCCGCTGGCTTTGCCAGACGTTCGGGCGTCCCGAGGTGGACCTCTTCGCGTCGGCGTGGTCGCGGCGTCTTCCCGTGTATGCAGCGCCCTTCCCCGATCGCGAGGCCGTCGGGGTCGACGCCTTGCGGCTCGACTGGTCGAGGTGGAGGTTCCTGTACCTCTTTCCCCCGGTTCAGCTGTTGCTCCAGGTCCTGACTCGCTTAGAGACTTACCAGGGGAGAGTTGTCCTTCTGGCCCCTTGGTGGCCGGCCCAGCCTTGGTTTCCGGTGCTAGTTGCTCGGTGTCCGAACCCGAGGGTTTTTCCGCGGCTCCGCCTCTTTCAGCAGATCGGGCCGGTGCGTCACGTGGCTGGTTCGATCTTCTCCTCGAGTCTTCGCGTATGGTATTTTTGACTCGAGTTTATCATCATCTCTATGGTGATCAGGTGGCCTCCTTGTTGGTGTCTCACCTGCGGGCTTCATCTCGGCGGCAGTATGAAGTTTCCTGGCGGTCCTTCTCTTTCTTTTTGCGTCTTCGTCGTGTTCATTCCTTGTCTGTTCGGGTGGTCTTGTCCTTCCTCTCGTGGTTGTTTCAGGACCGTCATCTTATGCCTAACACTGTCGCCTCCTATCGTGCGGCGCTGGCGGAGCCGCTTCAGCTTGCTTTCGGTATCGATGTCACGTCTGCGCCGTTTCGCAAGCTGTCTCGTGCTTTGTTTCACCTCCGGCCTGCTCATGCGCCGCCTGAGCCGTCCTGGTCTTTGGACAGGGTGCTCGCTTTCCTTTCGTCTCCTCGTTTCGTTGTGGCCCCTTCGGTCCAGGATTGTTTTTCCAAGGCTCTTTTCTTGTTGGCTTTGGCCTCTGGGGGTCGGGTCGGGGAGCTTCATGCTCTCCTCCGGCGCAGGGGCTTCTGCTCTTTTGGTCGTGGTGATAGTTTTGTTCGCTTGCAGCCGTCTCCTTCTTTTCTGGCAAAGAATGAGACTGCTGCGTTCCGGAGGGGTCTGTGGGTGGTTGATGCTTGGTTGGTCAGGCCGGGGGTGCATCATGTTTTGTGTCCGGTTGCGGCGCTTCGCCGTTATTTGCGCGCCACGGCTTCTGTGTCCGGGGACGCGCTCTGGGTTGATCCGGTTTCCCTTCTTCCCTGTTCGCGGGTGCGGGTCTCTCAGGTCGTCCGCAGGGTTATTAAGTCCAGCCAGCCTGCGGTCTATCCCCGTGCCCATGACGTTCGGAAGTTCGCGGCGCTTGCTGCCGTCTTTGGGAATATGTCTTGGTCTGATATTCGGGCGCGGGGTTTTTGGCGGTCGAACAGGGTCCTGGCTGCTCGTTACATTGTCAATGTTCCTGGGCCCCGGCGGGCCTGTGTTGCTTTGGGTCGGCGGTTGCAGCCAGGAGTGAGCGACGACCGCCTCCCGGGTAAGTCCCTCTTTTTTCCGTCTGTGGGTTGTTAGCTCCGGGGAGCCGACGGGGCTCCCCCCAGAAAACCAGCGTTGAATGTAATGAAACGCCATTTTCTGGGTGAGTCCCGGAGGCTCCCCGGCATCCCTCCCTCCCTCCGGTCGGCGTTTTTTTCGCGTTTTTGACATCCAGCCTCAAGAACTGAGGTGTGGGTAGCCGGCGCGGAGGGTCTGGGGCTCCCCCTTCCCCCTCCCGGGGAGGGGGGAGCTGCGCAGACAGCGGCGCGGCAGCGTGTGACGTCACACTAGTTTGCTCGTTTTTCTTTGGGAGTTCTATCCACTAGTTCGGCTTTTGGTAGCAATTTTAACCAGAATAGGGGTTTGTTTTGGGGCGCTTACCTTTCTGGGTGCCTGTCCCGGTCGATGGCAGACATAGAATGCTTCCAACCACACGGGGGCTTCTATAGGCCATTGCTCCCCTTGCCTCTCTGAGGGGGCCCGGTTCTGGCCGTGGTTCCCGGTAGGCCTAAGAACTCCATACACATGACTGATGCCAAAGTCTGACATTAGCATATCAGCCTGGGATAGCTCCGGGGAGCCTCCGGGACTCACCCAGAAAATGGCGTTTCATTACATTCAACGCTGGTTTTTTTTTTTGTGCTGTGGGTGTGAATTTCATTTGGGCCCCTAGCGGTTTGAGGGTTAAACACCAGCCTACTGAAGGTGTACGTATAGACTTAGTCTGCGTTCGTACAGTATGCACCCAGTGCCCTTAGCTTTGTCTGCGATTGACGTACAGTATTTATCCGCCGGTGGAAGAATAATTGTGGAATTGACCATTTTTTTACTACAGCTCTTTGGTTATAAAACAAAATGAAAAGGGGGCTTACTAATAGTGCCTTATTATTGTCAAAAATGAAGCAATATTATGCAAGAACTAGTAGCAGAAAATCAACCAGCACGAGCACAGCCATACCCAGCACAAGAACAGCTGTATCCAGCACAAGAACAGCCGTACCCAGCACGAGAACAGCCGTACCCAGCAAGAGAACAGCCGTACCCAGCAAGAGAACAGCCGTAACAAGTACGAAACAGGCGTACCAAGCACGAGAACAGCCGAACCCAGCACGAGAACAGTCGTACCCAGCACAAGAACAGCCGTACCCAGCACGAGCACAGTTGTATCCAGCACTGGTACAACAGAGCCAGCACCAGCTGAGAAACAGCTGAACCCACAGCAGCAGCGAGCACCAGCAAAGCTGATGCAAACATCTAAAAACATTGTATGCGGCATGAACAGTTAGAACAAGTGTTAAATTTAAGTGTGTACACAGTGTTAAAATTAAAGTTGCAATAATTTTTGTGTACTATAGTTTTCATAAACTGTTTTGTAGTACTCAACATACAGCAGAACTACTTTTAATCAACACAGTGATAACAGCATAATGCACTGCAGTACGTATTTACTGTAGAGCATTCACAACTTCACGAAACTTCAAGATGGACATAACTCCAACAATAAGGTAAATTTACGAACTACAGTATTTTTTAGTAGAGATGTAATATATAGGTACAGAATGTAATATGATAATGCATTTTTATTGTGTACAAGAAAAAAAAAAAGACACTGACACAAACGCCTCCTGAAAGTCACCTCTTGCAACGAATCCAACGCTCCAACGAACTGGGGTTGGTCAAATATAGTACGTTGAATCGAGGTTGTACTGTATCTACATGTTTTGTTCAACACAACTGTACAACTAAGCTGATACAGTTAGTTCAGGCACTAAGAGTCGTCGCTACACACAGTCAGCTGGCAGCTGCCTCCCTCACTCATTCAAGTTCACACGCACTAAAATTTCTCCCCCAGCAATACCGTTTGTGGTGTTATTACACTATATACAGACATTATATATAAGTATCTATATCTTTTGTTCACCACAACTGTACAACTAAGCTGATATAGTTCAGGCACTAAGAGTCGTCACTACACACAGTCAGCTGGCAGCTACATCCTTCACTCATTCAAGGTCACATGTATTAAATTTCTCCCCAACAATATATTGTTGTTGTTTAAGATCTGCTACTTGGAACAAAAAGTTCCAAGTTGTATGCACTTGAACTGTACACCTAAGCTTGTAGGGTGCCCAAAGAGCATAGTGGCCACCCTCTACACAGCTAGACAAGTCATGCAGACGACGCCACCTCTGTCACCCAAATGGCTCCTCCCAACATAATCCTTTTGCTGATATTACACTAATACACACATTATATATTAGTATCTACATTTGTGTTCATCATAGAGAACCACTGAGCTGGTATCGTGAATGCAGACAATAACATGTGGCCACACAGTCAGTAAACGATGCTATCTCCCTCCGTCCTTCAGCATCACTCCTCCCACAGCGTTAATTATCACAACAATCCTGCTATTATCACAATCCTGGTCATTTTTATCACAGTCAGGGGTCATCTGTAATACTGTCATCGCTAAATAATAGCAATTATATATCTATTTTGAAATTTTTTGGCAATGCTGTGGTCACAAGCCGAACAGCAATGCTGTTTGCTCATGCTGCGTGCGCCAGCCTTGGTTGCTCCAACAGTACTGTGACTCTCACACTGGAGAATATTGCCCACGATTTAAAAAAAAAATGGCGTCCATTTACAAGAACCTTGAGGAAGCTAATGTGAACCCCGTGTATCTGTCGTGCCTGGCACCCTATGGCATATATATATACGCGATGGGCACCGTGGGACATGTTACTCATACGCCATGCGCAGTTTAAGGGTTAATGTGTGCAGGTTCCCTGCCTTTCAACGTCTTTGGTTGCTGAGGACTTGTGCGCTTGTGGGCATTTGACTTCAGTCTTGCGCGTCTTCCTCTTCTCGAGCTGTCCTCGGACTGGCTTTAGAAGGATGTGGGGGCATTGAGTGCCAGCCCTTTGTTTGGGGTGCTGGCTATAGTGACTATGTCGTCAGCCGCACTGTTGAAACTGTTTGCGTCGATTCTCAAGGAGGCGGTGTCGTGTTGCTGCAGTTGTGGTAACGCCTTCAGGGAGGTCCTGAATCACCTGGCGGTTGTTCGAGCAGTTTTGTGGGAGTCTGAACTTCACCATGCTGGTTTATCCGTTGGGTTGGGTTTGGCTTTGGCATCGGTTCTGGTTCCTTCTTTGCTTCTCGCCTCGCGTACTGGCAGGCTATGCTCGCTCTCTTTTTGGATTCCACTTGGACCCTGGCACTTAGGTTTTCATCACCGTATTGTCCGTTGCTGTTTGTGGAGACAGCTGTCACTCAGTTTTTGCAGGTGGGTTCATCTCGTTGTCGTCCTGTGTTGGACTTATTGGTTCTCCGGTGTTGCTGTTCTCAGCCTTCTTGGAAGGGTCATGCCAGGGCTTGGGATCCCATAGGTCGGGGTGGGCTATTGGTGCTAGCTTCTGAGCCGGCATTTCCTTCGGAGCCAGCATCTTCTGGTCGGCACAGTGATCGCTCTACTCATCGGCTTGCTTCTCATAAGGGGCATTGGCCCTTTTGCAGTTCGCCCCATTGACTGGACGATGTGGGGGAGGCTCTTGCTGTTTGCTCACATTTGGTCCCATGATTTCTGGGAGTTTTGGGTCATATCCTCCAGCCTGTGGTGGCATTGGGTGGCTCCTCCTCCTTTGTGAGGGTTGGGGCTGGCGTGTCTGGCTTCTTCCCCTTCTCTCCGTTGGGTCATCTCAGAGTGGGCGCGCTTCGGCGTGGTTGAAACGACCCCATCCCTCAGGTAGGTTTCTCGCCTGTTTCCAGTGCCGAAATGGGACTGTGTGGATCTGCAGTTCATTCTGGACTTATCCCCTCTGAACCCCTGGATTCCTTGCCCCACCTTTTGGATGACCTCTCTGTCTCAGGTCAGCTTCTGTTGGAGCCGGGTGCCTGGACCTCAGGGACGTGTATTGGCATGTTCCTATTCATCTTGGGTTCAGAGACTGGTTATGTTTCGTGGTGAGGCATCAGGCTTACCGCTTTTGTTGCTGTCCTTTTGGCTTGAATTGAGCACCTCACGTATTCACGCAGCTTACCCGGGTCGTGGTGACCCGTCTGCGTATGCTAGGGGTTCGGGTTGTGGCTTATCTTGACGACTGGCTGGTGTGGGCTCCCAGCCGGACTGCTTTTGTGCTCGCCATGGGTGTGGTTCTTTCCATGTTTACCGGGTTTGTGTTACTGGTGAACTGGCGGAAGTCCCTTCTGGTTCTGTCCCAGGTTTGGACCTAGCTGGGTCTTGTTTGGGACTCTTGGACCACTTCCATGCCTCTCCCTCCGGAGGCGTTGCTGCGGCTGTGGTCCCACCTTCAGGGGGCTCCCGGATCACCCAGAGGTTGCTCGAACAGTTGTGCAGAAGTCTGAACTTTTCCGTGCTGGTTTAGCCCCTGGGTCGGGTTTGGCTTCGGCGTCTGTTCTAGTTCCTTCAGGGACACCCCTTCTGCCTTTCTTGAGATCACTGCATTTGGCTTTTGGGGGCATTGCGTCAGTTCCTGCATTGCCGCCTTCCTCTTTGGGTTTTTTCGGGGTTCAGCGCCTTGGCACCTCCCCGTGCCCTCGCTTGGTGTGTTCACGCAACCCGTTCTCGCACTTGCTTACAGTCAATATTGGCTTATTTAATAAGTGCATATGTGACATACTAATTGATTGTGAATATTTTAGTTTACCTTGAAAAGCTTCATAGAAAACACCGTCCTCACCTAACCTTCTTAGTATGTTAAGATAAGCATCTTATTGCTTCTTATTTACAATTATTACTTAACCTATCAACGGTATAGGTTAAGTAATAATTGCAATTAAGAAGCAATAAGATGCTTATCTTAACATACTAAGAAGGTTAGGTGAGGTTGGTGTTTTCTATAAAGCTTTTCAAGGTAAACTAAAATATTCACAATCAATTAGTATGTCACATATGCACATACTAAATAAGCCAATATTGACTGTAAGCAAGTGCGAGAACGGGTTGGTTCACGGACACATCATCTCTCGGCTTGGGCTTTGTGGCCAGTGCTCACTAGGCCGTCCTTCCGTCAGGCTCACAGCACGGTGCTGGAGTTCGTGGCAGCTTGGCTGTCACTTCGGAGTGTTCAGGTTGCTCAGGGTTCGACCATCCAGCTCCATTCATACTGTTCTCCGGTGGTTCATTGCCTGAACTGTGGGGGTTCCTTCGATCCTTGCCTCTTTGGGGCTGGTCGCTTCTAGTGGCTCGTCTGCTGGTTTCTCGGGGGTTTGGCTCTCCATGAAGTTCATCTGTTTTGGTTCATTCCCCTGTCCACAGAATTGACGGTCAATGCCGACGTCCGATGCTCTGCAAGATGTACGGGCTTCCGGAGGTGAACCTCTTCATGTCGGCATGGTCGATGTCCCAATATATGTGGTGCCCTTCCCCGATTGCAGAACCTTTGCAGTGGACGCCTTTCAGCAGGTTTGGTCGAGATGGGGTTACCTATACCTCTTCCCCTCGGTCCATCTGTTGCTTCGGTTTCTGGCTCAGTTGGGGGTTTACCATGGGAGAGTTGTCCTAGTGCCACCTTGGTGGCCAGCCCAGCCTTGGTTTCAGGCGCTGCTTGCTCGGTGTCTGAACGTGGGGCATTTTCCCATGACTCCACCTCTTTCAGCAGATCAGACCAGTCTGGTACACGGTTGGTTCGGTCCTCTCCTCCGAGTCCGGTCTTTTTGACACAGGTTATCTCCATTTGTACGGTGATCAGGTGCCTTCGTTGATGGTGTCCCACCTAAGAGCTTTGTGTTGGTGACAGTATGAAGTTTCCTGGCATTCTTTCTGCCATTTTCTCATTCTTTGTAGGTCATCTTCTATTTCTGATCGGGTTGTCTTGTCCTTTCTTTTTTGCCTTTTTCAGGACTGTCATTTGATGCCAAATACTTTTGCCTTGTATCGTGCGCTGCTGGCGGAGCCTCTCCAGCTTGCGTTCAGGGTGGATGTCACTTCTGCCCTGTTTCATTAGCTTTCTCGTGCTTTGTTTCACTTCCCGCTAGCTCATGCGTCGCCTGATCCGTCCTGGGCCTTGGACAGGGTGCTCTCCTTTCTCTCTTCTCCTCAGTTTATGGTGGCCCCTTTGGTTCGAGATTATTTTTCCAAGGCTCTGTTTCTGTTGGCATTGGCTTCTGGGGGTCGGGTTGGTGAGCTTCATGCTTTCCTCCGGTGCAGGGGTTACTGCTCTTTAGGTCATGGTAATTGGTTTATTTGGTTGCAGCCTTCTCCTTCTTTTCTGGCAAAGAACGAGACAGCTGCTTCCCAGAGGGGTATTTGGGTCATTGATGCTTGGTTGGTCAGGCCAGGGGTGCACCATGTGTTGTGTCCGGTTGCAGCCCTTCACAATTCACTGCATGCCTCGGCTTCTGTGACCAGGGACGTGCTTTGCATTTATCCGGTTTCCCCACGTTCCCTGTTTCAGGGCTCAGGTCTCTGAGGTCGTCTGCAGAGTTAAATCTAGCCAGCCTGTGGTCTATCTTTGTGCCCATGATGTTCGGAAATTTGCTGCTTTGGCTGATATTCGGGCACGTGGATTTTGAAGGTCAAACAGGGTCCTGGCCAGTTGTTATTTGATCAACATTCCTGGTCCTGGGCATTCGTGTGTGCTTTGGGTCGCAGGTTGCAGCCAGTTATCTTGCCTTCAAGTTGAGGAGCATGTGGCGACCGCCTCCCAGGTAAGTCCCTCTATTCCTTATCTCTGGTTTTGTAGCTCCAGGGAGTCGAAGGGGCTCCCCACAGAAAACCAGCATTGAATGAAGTGCAATTTTCTGAGTGAGCCCCGGAGGCTCTCTGGGTCCCTCCCTCCCTCTGATTGGTGGTTTTTGTGTTGTTTTGATGCTTAGCCTCCTAACTGGAGTGCTGGGTGGCCGGCACGGGAGTCCGGGGTTCCCCCTCCCAGGAAAGGAAGGGGAGGACTGCGCGGACGAGCAGTGCGGTGGCGGGGTGTGATGTTTGCTTGTTTCCTTGGGAATTGAGAGAGTTCTGCCTCTGTTCGGTTTTCGGTTGCAATTTTCTTACCATGTGGGGTCTGTTTTGTTATTATACCTACCTTTCTGGGTGCCTAACCCCAGTCAATGGAAGATAAGGAAAAACCCCAACCACAGGGCTTTTTCAGGGACCATTGCTCCCTGTGTCTTTCTGAGAGAGCTAGGTTTTGGCTTATTGTCCCCGGTAGGCTGAACTCCATTGACTAAAGCCCTGGTCTAATGTATAGCTTATTAGCCCGATAGCTCCAGGCAGACTCCAGGGCTCCCCCAGAAAAATGGCATTTCATTACATTCAACCCTTTTCTGGGGAAAGCCCCTACGGCTCCCCGGAGGTATCCAGGCTGATATGCTAATGTCGTACTTTGGCATCAGTCATGTGTATGGAGTTCTTTAAGCCTACCGGGGACCACGGCCGGAACCTGGCCTCCTCAGAGAGGCAAGGGGAGCAATGGCCTATAGAAGCCCCCGTGTGGATAGAAGCATTCTAAGTCTGCCATCGACCGTGGTCAAGCACCCAGAAAGGTAAGTATCCCAAAACAAACCCCTATTCTGGTGAAAATATTGCTACCAAAACCCGAACAAGGGGATAAAACTCCCCAAACAAAAGCAAGCAAACTAGTGTGATGTCACCCGTTGCCGCGCCGCCATCTGCACAGCTCCCCCCCTTCCCGGGAGGGGGAAGGGGGAGCCCCAGACGTACCACCCCAGCGATCCACACCCCAGTTCATGAGACTGATGCTATAGGCAGCGATTGTGTGCTTTGGCTCTAGACTTTTACGGTGCTGTGCTTTGTGTGTGTGGCGGCTGTTCTCCAGGGGTGTGAGAGCCAGGAGTTACTCTTCAGTACTCAGGCTGCATGAGCCTAGGGTTCCCTTCCCTAGGTGCCCTGTAAGTACTGCCCATGGAGCTTGGAGTTACCTTCCACAGGTTCTTTGGGATCTGCCTCTGTGGGTCCGTTTTACTGCTCGGTTTTTTGGCCGCCCTTTGGGTACTTGGGTTTTCGTCTCCCTAGTTTACCTTAGGGTAGGAGGCAGTTTTGTACTGGTAAGGGGCGCAGGGTGCTGTGCAGCTTGTTGTCACCAATCACAGCGGCTGGCTCTGTTCCTCGGGGTACGTTGTCCTCTTGCGGGGTTTTGTTTTTGTTTTTCTTTTTGCCTTGGTAGGGGGATCTGTCCTACTTGCCACTGGTGTTTGGCTACATCTTCATACATCTACTTGGTGGTACCTCCTGGTAGGTCCCCTTGAGCGTACACGTCCCTGGGGTTCAGCTGTAGACAGTTTGTTTGGTAGTTTTGGGTGCCGGTTAGCAGTACCCTGCCTGGGTTTACCTGAGTGCGAGTCCTCTTATAGTAAATGCTCAGGACCCTGGGAATCCGCTAGGGGACGCGTGGGTCCGATGGATGTGACCCCGGAGTCCCCACTCACTTCATGCTAGTTTGAGGGTTATTCGGTCCCCTTGTCTCAGGGCGACCCTCACTGCTTTTGCCTCCGTCACGCTGCCTGTTGGGTCGGTGACACTTTCGACCCTGATTCCTGTGAGTTTTGCTGCTTGCTGGTGACTCAGTTTACCCAATCTGTGGATGATCTTCGGGTACAGACTGCACAGGCATTGCATTCTAGGTTTCATTTGTTGCAATGTGCTCGGTTAGTTGCTCACCCGGAATCCCCTCAGCTGCCCCATTTTGCTTATAGGAACCCGGACAGGGGGGGGGAGCGGGGGGAGCCTCGACCCTGGTTCAGTCCGCACCTCCTCGCCCTTCCCCTCCTGTTCTTCGTTCTGGTCCCCCTCCCCTGCTTCCGGCCTCGAAATGTCTGAGGGTTTCGGAGTCGGAGCAGGGGTTAGTTGGTCTTGAGACTCGAGCAGCCTCGGCGGATGCTACTTCCAGTGTGGCGACGGAAACATTCGATTCTACTCCCCCATCCAAAGCCTCTGGGTCTGACCAGTGGGCTTCCTTCTGTCTGACTTCTACGTCTGTGCCGGCCATGTCTCGCGGGGTCGGTGCTTGGGGGGGTGGACTCGGCCCCGGGTCCTGCAGAGGAGGACCTTCGGGCTGGGGAGGGGCTGACTTGGGAGCCTTGGGCTGCACTGGATCCCGCCTGGGTTTTTCTGCCCTCTGAGCTGGGCTTACTGTTACAAGGAGTGGGGGTTTTCTTTTTCCCCCCCTCTGTGTACGAGTTGGACTTGGTGTCTGCCTCTCCCCTGGTTCAGTTCCGTGTTCCCCCGGGTGCTGCAGTTCCATCTTTCCGGAGGTTTTCGGCTTATCGCATCCAACCTGCTGCGGTGCAGGCTGCCCTTGCGGCAAACCTCCTGCGTGACCCAGATTATGCCTCGGCAATGGATCCCTCGGCTTTCAGGTTTGGGGCTTTATTCCCTTGATGGCTCCATTACGAGGTTCTGGAGTCGCCCTGGCTGGCGGACAGTCCTGTCTTTACCTTGGAGGCCTGGCACTCCTTCTGCCGTTCCCACATGCATGAGTGGCAGGAGGCTTCAACAGAGCTGCAGGGTTCGTGGGGGGCGACCTAGAGCACCTCAATGAGTGCTTGTTTGCTCTTGACCTTCTCCAGGATGTTGGTGTCGTTCAGCTCCATGTGCAAGTTCTCCCCCTTTCGGCAGCGTTAGCAGCTGAGGACTTGCGTGACTGGGGCCTTTTGGCTTCGGCCTTGCTTTTCTTTTCCCTCCTCAAGCTGTCTTCGGACTGGCTCACTGAGGATGTGGGGGGCGCTTGGGGCTGTTCCTGGTTCTCATGCCTTGGCCTTGGTGGCTCGTTTGTCGGCTGCCTTGCTGAAGCTTTTCGCATTGATCTTGCGGGATGCAGTTGCACTGTTTTATGTTTCCCGAGACACACGTGTCGGCAGGTGGTACTTGCCTCTTCTGTGGAATCCGCTTGGACCTTGGCTCTTAGGATGTCTTCGCCCATTTGTCCTCTCCTGGTTGAGGCTTCAACCGTTGCACAGTATATTCAGGCTGCTTTGGCTTTTTGCCGTCCTATGTCAGACTTGCTGGTTCTCCGGGGGTCGTGTGGTTGGCCTTCTCAGAAGGGTCGTGCCATGATTCGGGGTTCCTCTTGTTGTGGTAGGCCACTGGTGTCGGGTTCGGGATCAGCTCCTCCTTCAGACCCGCCTTCGTCTGGTCAGCGCGGTGTTCGCTCTGTGCGAGGTTCTGGGTCTCGTAAGGGGCGTCGACCCTTATGTGGTTTGCCCCGTTGACGGGGCGATGGGGGGAGGCTTGCGCTGTTTCGCTCATGCCTGGTCCCACGATTCGTGGGCGTTTCCGGTCGTTTCGCATGGCCTCCGGTGGTGTTGGATAGCCCCCCTTTGGGGGGGTTCGGGGCTGGCGGGGCAGGCCAGCCCCTGCTCTCTGTCATGTCATCTTGGAGTGTATTCGCTTGGGCATGGTCGAAATGATGACGTCCCTCAGATGGGTTTCCCGTCTGTTTCCAGTCCTGAACAGGACTGCGCAGACCTGCGGTTCATTCTGGACTTGTCCCGTCTGAACCCCCTGGGTTCATTGCCCTCCCTTCGGATGACTATGCTGTCCCAAGTTCGGCTCCTGTTGATCCTAGCTGGGCGCTTGGATGTAGTCCCTGGACCTCCGTGACGTCTATTGGCATGTCCCGATTCATCCGGGGTTCAGGGACTGGCTCGGTTTTGTTGTGGGGCATCAAGGTTACCGCTTTCGTTGTCTCCCGTTCGGGTTGAACCTGGCACCTCTTGGGTTCACACCTTACACGGGTCGTGGTGGCCCGTCTGTGTCTGTTAGGTCTTTGGGTGTTGGCCTACCTCGACAACTGGCTGGTTGGGCTCTCAGCCGGTCTTCTTGTCTACTAGCCAGGGATTTGGTTCTTTCTCAGCTCGCTGGGTTCGGGTTCTTGGTGAACTGGAGGAAGTCACATCTGGTTCCCTCCAAGGTTCAGACATGGCTGGGCCTTGTGTGGGACTCTTGGACTGTTTCCTTCTCTCTTTCTCCGGAGTCTCTCCTGCGGCTGCATTCCCGCGTGCGCCTGTTTTTTTGGGGCCTCCGGGTCACCCGGCGATTGCTCTAGGGTCTGTGCAGGAGCCTGATCTTCGTGATGCTGGTCTACCCGCTGGGTCGGGTTTGGCTTCGTCGGCTGTTCTGGTTCCTCTGGGGACATCCCTTCCGCCTCTCTTGCAATCGCTTGGTTCGTGACCCGGGGCCTTGCGTCAGTTGCTGCGTTACCGGCTTGCTCTTCGGGTTTTTCGGGGTTCAGTGCCTTGGCACCTTCCCGAGCCCTCGCTCGATGTGTTCACGGACGCAGCTGGGGCTTTGTGACCAGTGCTTAGCAGGCCGGCCAGGGACAGTAGGATCTGTCTTTCCGTTGAGCCCACAGCACGGTGCGGAAATTCGCGGTGGTGTGGTTTGCTCTTCGGGAACTTCGGGTCGCCTCGGGTCAGCAATCCGCCTCCATTCGGACTGCTCCCCCGTTGTCCATTGTCTGAACCCGGGGGGGTTCAATGCAGTCCTTGGCTCTTTGGTGCTGGTCACTTCGGGTGACTCGTCTGCTGAGTTCTCGGGGTTTGGCTATCCTGGCAGTTCACGTGCTGGGAGTGTCCAACGTCTTGGCCGACAGCCTGTCTCGTTTTGTGCACCCTTTCCACGGAATGGACGGTCGACGCCAACTCCTTCCGTTGGCTTTGCCAGATGTTCGAACAACCCGAGGCAGACCTCTTCGCTTCGGCCTGGTCGCGGCGCCTTCCCCAGTATGTAGCGCCCTTTCCCGACTGCGAGGCCATCGGGGTCGATGCCTTCCGGCGGGACTGGTCGAGGTGGGGGTTCCTTTATCTCTTTTCCCCGGTTCCCCTGTTGCTCCTCGTCCTGATTGGCTTGGAGACTTACCAGGGGAGAGTTGTCCTCTTGTCCCCATGGTGGCCGGCCCAGCCGTGGTTTCAGGCGCTGCTTGCTCGGTGTCCGGACCCGGAGGTTTTTCCGGGTTCTGCCTCTTCCAGCAGATCAGACCGGTGTGTCATGTGGCTAGTTCGATCTTCTCAGCGAGTCTTCGCATATGGTATTTTTTACTCTAGTTTATCATGATCCCTATGGTGATCAGGTGGCTTCCTTGTTAATGTGTCACCTGCAGGCTTCATCTCGGTGGCAGTATGAAGTTTCCTGGCGGTCCTTCCGGTTCTTCTTATGTCTTCATCGTTGAACTTCGCTTTCGGTTAAGGTGGTGTTGTCCTTTCTCTCTTGGTTGTTCCAGGACCGTCTCCTTATGCCTACCACTGTTGCCTCGTATTGTGCGGCACTGACGGAGCCGCTTCAGCTTGCTTTCGGTATTGATGTTACGTCTGCGCCATTTCACAAGCTGTCTCGGGCTTTGTTTCACCTCCGGCCTACTCATGCGCCGCCTGAACCATCCTGGTCATTGGACAGAGTGCTCTCTTATCTTTCTTCTCCTCTGTTTGTTGTGGCCCCTTCGGTTCAGGATTCTTTCTCCAAGGCTCTTTTTCTGTTGGCATTGGCCTATGGGGGTCGGGTGGGTGAGCTTCATGCTCTCCTCCGGAGCAGGGGTTTCTGCTCTTTTGGTCGGGGCGATCGGTTTGTTCGTCTGCAGCCTTCTCCTCCTTTTCTGGCAAAGAATGAGACTGCTGCTTTCCGGAGGGGTCCCTGGGTTGTTGATGCTTGGTTGGTTAGGCTGGGGTGCATCATGTTTTGTTCACGGGTGCGGGTCTCCCAGGTTGTCCGCAGGGTTCTTAAGGCTAGCCAGCCTGCAGTTTATTCCCGTGCCCATGACGTTTACAAGTTCGTGGCTCTTGCTGCCTTCTTCGGCATATGTCTTGGGCTGACATTCGGGCGCGGGGATTTTGGAGGTCGAACAAGGTCCTGGCTGCTCATTACCTTGTTAATGTGCCTGGGCCCAGTCGGGCCTGTGTCGCTTTGTGACTGTGGATGCAGCCAGTTGTCTCAAGTTCGGGTTGAGGAGTGAGCAGCAACTGCCTCCTGGGTAAGTCCTTCTTTTTTCCTCTGGGTAGTTAGCTCTGGGGATCTGTAGGAGCTCCCCCCAGAAAACTAGTGTTGAATGTAATGAAATACCATTTTCTGGGTGAGACCCAGAGGCTCCCTGGCATCTCTACCTCCATCCGGTCGGCATTTTTTTCGCGTGTTTTGACATTCAGCCTCAGAACTGGGGTGTGGATTGCCGGTGCGGTAGGTCTGGGTCTCCTCCCCCTCCTCCCGGGAGGGGGAGCTGTGCAGATTGCGACGCGGCAACGAGTGACGTCACACTAGTTTGCTTGTTTTTGTTTGGGGAGTTCTATCCACTTGTTTGGCTTTTGGTAGCAATATTTTCACCTGAATAGGGGGTGTCTTTTGGGATGCTTACCTTTTTGGGTGCCTGACCCGGTCGATGGCAGACATAGAATGCTTCCAACCACAAGGGGGCTTCTATAGGCCATTGCTCCCCTTGCCTCTCTGAGGGGGCCAGGTTCTGGCCGTGGTCCCCAGTAGGTCCAAAGAACTCCATACACTTGATTGAAGCCAAAGTCTGACATTAGCATATCAGCCTGGATAGCTCCTGGGAGCCTCTGGGTCTCACCCAGAAAATGGCATTTCATTACATTCAACTTTTTTTTTTTTAGAATCTGGAGCTCATCAAGTTTGCTATACACAATATTTTGCAGATCTATTATCATAGAACTCATGATAAAAATAATTTCCAGAATTACTATAATGATGGGTTCCCAGAATCTGGGTTGATGAAATTCATTAACGAATGCATAGAGGAACCCACAAGTTCAGCTTTCCAAGATGAGGGAGAGCGTACCATTCATGATACTATCAACTCTTTCTTCTGCTGTGATCATGAGTAAGAATATTGGTTTCTTTGTTCAGTATATTTAATAAAAATCAGACATGGTTATTATAGCCTTCAGATATGGTTATTGTTTGTGTTTGTTTACTATTTGTGCCAACAGGATTGAGTTATATTAGCTCAACCAATCTATTTTTTCCTATATTATATCTACTACATATATTTCTAACACATGCACACATATCCCCAGAAAGTAGCCCATAGTAGCAGTCCAATTCCCAGCTACTTATTTACTACTAGTGAACAGTTGTATCAAGTGAAGGAAACTCTGCCCATTTGTTCCTGCATGTGTGTGTGTTATCCTATACATCAATATATGTATAATTCACAGTTTTAATGCTTTCAGTGCTTTTGGCCTATGCTTCCCTCTTATTTAATTTATTTTAAACTTTCCTCTGTTAATTTGCAAAGGAGAATTTATGCACATTGTGTCTTGTGTTTGTTTATGTATACTAGCTGTTAAAGTGATCATGCAAATGGCTGTTAAAAGTTAGGGGACCTGCTAGGGTAAAAACCAGGTACTGGAGTACCACCTAAAGGGGTTAGGATTGGCCTGAACCCCAGGGAAACATTTTCCCAGAATTATATATAATATGGTCTGCAGTCTAGAGCAGATCACCTAACCTAATAAAGAGGGGTGATGGATATTGTCAGAAAAAAGACACATTAACTAACCATTAATAACACTTTCGCGTTCCAATGGTGGCTATTGCGTCATAAGTTTTTCTCCTTAACCCCTCAACTGCTAGCTTCCAAATATGACAACCCCCCCCCCAGTGTACAGGAATAAATTCTCTGAAAAAAATTATTTTCTGGGGGAGCCTCGTCGGCTCCCCGACCTATCCAGGCTGAATGGATATGTATAACTTTCTGGCATCAGTCAAAGTGCTAGGAGTTCTTGCCTACCGGGGACCACGAGCCAGAACCTGGTCCCCTCAGAGAGGCATGAGGAGCAATGGCTTATAGAAAACCCCTTGTGGTTGGGAGCATTCTATGTCTGCCATCGCCGGGATAGGCACCCAAAAAGGTAAGCGCCCCAAAACAAACCCCTATTCTGGTGAAAATATTGCTACCGAAAGCCGAACGAGTGGACAGAACTCCCCAAACAAAAT
>WNGS01007533.1:11579-21694 GCA_020271785.1 Procambarus virginalis
GGGGATAATAACACACAGACACCACCAGGGGAGATAATAACACTTACAGCCACCAGAAGGGGGATAATAACACACAGACCACCACCGGGGAGATAATAACACACAGACACCACCATGGGGAGATAATAACACACTGGACACCACCCAGGGGGGATAATAACACACCTTACCCACCAGGGGGATAATAACACACAGACACCACCAGGGGAGATAATAACACACTTACGCCACCAGGGGGGGATATAACACACAGACACCACCAGGGGAGGATAATAAACACAGACCCACCAGGGGGGGATAATAACACACAGACACCACCAGGGGAGATAATAACACACAGACACCACCAGGGGGGGATAATAACACACAGACACCACCAGGGGGGGATAATAACACACAGACACCACCAGGTTGGGATAATAACACACTGACACCAGCAGTACCACCAGGGGGGATAATAACACACAGACACCACCAGGGGGGATAATAACACACAGACACCACCAGGGGGGATAATAACACACAGACACCACAAGGGGGGATAATAACACACTGTCACCACCAGGGGGGATAATAACACACAGACACCACCAGGGGGGATAATAACACACAGACACCACCAGGGGGATAATAACACTTACACACCAGAGGGGGGATAATAACACACAGACAACACCAGGGGGAGATAATAACACACAGACACCACCAGGGGAGATAATAACACACTGACACCACCAGGGGGATAATAACACACTTACACCACCAGGGGGGATAATAACACACAGACACCACCAGGGGAGATAATAACACACTGACACCACCAGGGAGATAATAACACACTGACACCACCAGGGGAACAACATGCGTTGCCGAGCCGCAGCAACGCGTGGCCGGGTACAGCTAGTAATAATAATAGTAATTCATTGCATCAGGGACAGGGATGGAGGGAGGATTATCAGGGAAAAGCACCAAGCCATTACGACTATGTAGCACTGGAAGGGGGGTCAGGATAAGGATTAGGGATGGGACGGCGGATGGACTGGTGCCCAACCACTTGGACGGTTGGGGATTGAACGCTGACCTGCATGAAGCGAGACCGTCTCTCTACCGCCCAGACCAAGTAGTTGGACCAGTGGACAGGGAGCCAGAATGAATTCCTATGCGTTAGGCTTATAGCGAGCCCCCTTCCCCAAATGACCGAATTACTGACCCGCCCGCCCAATGAATTCCTATGCGTTAGGCTTATAGCGAGCCCCCTCCCCCAAATGACCGAGTTATGACCCGCCCAAGATGCAACCCACAACAAGCTGACCAGCTCCTGGTGCTTATTTACTGCGAGGTGAACAATAAAATTGGTGATACGAAATGTGCCCAACTATTTCTGTCTTGCCCCTGATTCGAACCCGGAATCTTGATTGTCGAGAACGAACCCGACTGTACTATTGGTACCCTTAATCTGTCTCTAATTTCCTGTTTACTTCACAGAAAAAAACTTACACAGAAACTTTCACCAACTTAGAAAACAGACCTACTTTCATGTTCCGCGGCTGCCTCCTGAGAGCACCCAGAAGTATACTGACCCACACTGGTGTGACCTGTTGCCCACTCACAGGTATACTGACCTACAGGTGTGACCTGGTCCCCACTCACAGGTATACTGACCCACACTGGTGTGACCTGGTTCCACTCACAGGTATACGACCACACTTGTGTGACCTGGTCCCCACTCACAGGTATACTGACCCACACTGGTGTTTCCTGGTCCCCACTCACAGGTATACTGACCCACACTGGTGTGACCTGGTCCCCACTCACAGGTATACTGACCCACACTTGTGTGACCTGGTCCCACTCACAGGTATACTGACCCACACTGGTGTTCCCTGGTCCCCACTCACAGGTATACTGACCCACACTGGTGTTCCCTGGTCCCCATTCACAGGTATACTGACCCACATGGTGTTCCCTGGTCCCCACTCACAGGTATACTGACCCACACTGGTGTGACCTGGTCCCCACTCACAGGTATACTGACCCACACTTGTGTGACCTGGTCCCCACTCACAGGTATACTGACCCCACACTGGTGTTCCCTGGTCCCCACTCACAGGTATACTGACCCACACTGGTGTTCCCTGGTCCCCACTCACAGGTATACTGACCCACACTGGTGTTCCCTGGTCCCCACTCACAGGTATACTGACCCACACTGGTGTGACCTGGTCCCCACTCACAGGTATACTGACCCACACTGGTGTGACCTGGTCCCCACTCACAGGTATACTGACCCACACTGGTGTTCCCTGGTCCCCACTCACAGGGTTTACTAATCAAAGTAAATATTCAGCATTCCAAAGGAATTAATTATTATAAACTACAGTTAATAGTCTTCCCAGGATGGTGGCTCACAGTGAAGCAGGTCACGGGCGGCCAGGACCTCCCTCCTCTCCACCTCCCTCAACACACACGAAAAATCGACAATAACAATTACCTCTCACAGACACCTCACTAGTAGCAGAGATCCCTGTGGGAGTGACCTGCCAGGGCCTCACACTTTTGGCAATGATCCCTCATTAATTGTGAGGTAGACCTGCTCAACACAATCTGTTGCCTTGTTTAGTCTAGGTCGTTTATAATGCACCCCATACTTGTGGGCGTTAGGGGATCCCATACCCATCCTGTGGGCGGTTGTGGACCCCATACCCATCCTGTGGGCGGTTGTGGACCCCATACCCATCCTGTGGGCGGTTGTGGACCCATACCCATCCTGTGGGCGGTTGTGGACCCCCATACCCATCCTGTGGGCGGTTGTGGACCCCATACCCTTCCTGTGGGCGGTTGTGGACCCCATACCCATCCTATGGACGGTAGTGGACCCCTTACCCATCCTGTGAGTGGTAGTGGACCCCTTACCCATCCTTTGGGCGTTAGTAGATCTCATACCCATCCTGTGGGCGGTAGTGGACCCCATACCCATCCTGTGGGCGGTAGTGGACCCCATACCCATCCTGTGGGGGTTAGTGGACCCCACATTCATCCTGTGGGTGGTAGTGGACCTCACACCCATCCTGAGGGCGGTAGTGGATCTCTCACCCATCCTGTGGGCGGTAGTGGACCCCATAACCATCCTGTGGGCGGTAGGGGACCCCATGCCTATCCTGAGGGCGGTAGTGGACCCAATACCCATCCTGTGGGCGATAGGGGACCCCACACCCATGCTGAAGCGGTAGTGGACCCCACACCCATCCTGTGGGCGGTAGCGGACCCTACACTCTTCCTGTGGCCGGTAGTGGACCCCATACCCATGCTGTGGGCGGTTGTGGACCCCATACCCATCGTGTGGGCGGTAGTGGACCTAACACCCATCCTGTGGGCGGTAGCGGACCCCACACCCATCCTGTAGGCGGTAGTGAACCCCACACGCCTCCTGTGGGCGGTAGTGGACCCCTCACCCATCCTGTGGGCGGTAGTGGACCCCATACCTATGCTGTGGGCGGTTGTGGACCCCATACCCATCCTGTGGGCGGTAGTAGACCCCACACTCTTCCTGTGGGCGGTAGTGGACCCCATACCCATCCTGTGGGCGGTTGTGGACCCCATACCCATCCTGAGGGCAGTAGTGGACCCCATACCCATCCTGAGGGCAGTAGTGGACCCATACACATCCTGTGGGCGGTAGCGGACCCCACATTCATCCTGTGGGCGGTAGTTAACCCCACACGCCTCCTGTAGGCTGTAGTGGACCCCTCATCCCTCCTGTGGGCGGTAGTGGACCCACACTCTTCCTGTGGGCGGTAGTGAACCCCACACCCCTCCTGTGGACGGTAGTGGACCCTACACCCATGCTGAGGCGGTAGTGTACCCTATACCCATCCTGTGGGCGGTAGTGTACCCTATGCCCATCCTGTGGGCGGTAGAGGACCCCTTACCCATCCTGTGGGCGGTAGTGGAACCCGTACCCATCCGTGGGTGGTAGTGGACCCCATACCTATCCTGTGGGCGGTAGTGGACCCCCCGTACCTTTCCTCTGGGCGGTAGTGGACCCCTTACCCATCCTGTGGGTGGTAGTGGACCCCTTACTAATCTTGAGGGCGGTAGTGAACCCCACACCCATCCTGTGGGCGGTAGTGGACCCCATACCATCCTATGGGCGGTATTGGACCCCCACATTCATCCTGTGGGCGGTAGTGGACCCCACACCCCTCCTGTGGGCGGTAGTGGACCCCACACCCCTCCTATGATCGGTAGTGGACCCCTCAGCCATCCTGTGGGTGATAGTAGACCCCACACTCTTCCTGTGGGCGGTAGTGAACCCTATACCAATCCTGTCGGCTGTAGTGGACCCCACACCCATCTTGTGGGCCGTAATATACCACATACCCATCCTATGGGCGGTAGTGGGCCACATAATCACCCTGTGGGCTGTAGTGGACCCCTCACCCATCCTGTGGGTGGTAGTGGACTCCATACCTATCCTGTGGGTGGTAGCGGACCCCTTACTAATCCTGTGGGCGGTAGTGAACCCCATACCTATCCTGTGGGTGGTAGCGGACCCCTTACCTATCCTGTGGGTGGTAGCGTACCCCTTACTAATCCTGTGGGCGGTAGTGGACCCCATACCCATCTTGTGGGCGGTTGTGGACCCCATACCCATCCTGTGGACGGTAGTGGACCCCACACTCATCCTGTGGACAGTAGTGGACCCACTCTCCATCCTGTGGGCGATAGTGGATCCCATACCCATTCTGTGGGCGGTAGTGAACCCCATACTCATCCTTTGGACGGTAGGGGACCCACTCCCCAACCTGTGGGCGGTAGTGGACCCACTCCCCATCCTGTGGGCGATAGTGGACCCACTCCCCATCCTGTGGGTGGTAGTGGAATGGGTTACAGATGCACATAATGGGCTCAGGGACTGATCCCCATAATTCCTTTAGTTTCATGAGCTAGTTAGAAAATTCAATGCACATCGTCACATCAACAATGGATTCGAGACCACAAATACATTTTCTAATTGAAGCAACTGACGTATGTGGAGAGCTAGTGTCACAGTTGGCACGTTTATCCTGAACACTCCCGCCATAACCATTAGGCCGCGGTGAAAAGGTTACAACCACCCACAGTTACTACCTTCAGTTAGCAAACTGGGAATATTTGGCTATGATTTCTGGAGCAGATTATTTTGAATGAATTATATACACTTCTTTTTAACATTTAAATCCACGTATCGTTTCGTACTCAATCGCATAGTGGCGGAGGGTGTGTGAATAATGTTGATAGATTTTCCACGCTCGGCCGCCAGAGGGTGCGGAAGTGGCCCCATTTGCTCCTCTAGCCCGTCCTCACAGACATATGCCAAAGTCCATTCCATGCACACGCCAAACCCCCTGTTTATGAATGAAAAACGATTTACTCACGATTCACAACTGATGACGTTCGAACCCTTCCGGAACAAGTGCTTCACTGACGACTTTTGCTCAAACTCAGCCCATCCGCCAAACAAAGACCCAAAGTGATTTCATGCACCCACCAAACCTCTTGTTTTAAATGAAAAGCAATTTACACACGAATCACAACTGCTGACATTCGAACACTTCCAGAACAGGTGCTTCTCTGACTAATTTAGCTCGAACCTCAGCACTGTAAATGCTTCACCCGCGTACTACAAATACATATAATCGCCAACAGATCCTAAACACCTAACTTAACCTCACCTATTCCTATATATGCACAATATGCTAATATATTATAATATCATTTTATATTTGAGAAAATTCCCGTTTTGAATGAACAACATATAAAAGTTTATGAATGCGTCTGTGTGGTCGACCGGTGGATGTAATGGACTTGAGTCGAGGACGAGTTGAATCGCCACCAAACCTAACCTAACCAAACCATAAACACCTGATCTAACCTATGCCTATATATGCACAATATGTGGACCAATATAATATAATACAATATTATAGTATTAATTTACATTTGAGAAAACTCCTGTTTTGAATGAGCAGCATATTAAAATTTATGAATGCGTCTTTGGGGTCGACCGCTGGATGGAATGAACTTCGTTTCAGGACTGGTTGGCTCCTCAGTTGACGTCCACAGCTTGCAGTTGGTGTTTGGGTGACTGCTGTATGCCCAGTGACTTACCCTCCTTGGGCAGGGTACGGTTATTTCAAGATGAGGTCCACCTCCATAATATAGGGGCCTGATAGCTGAGCGGACAGCGCTCTGGACTCGTAATCCTAGGGTCTGGGTTCGATCCCCGGTGATGTCAGAAACTAAAAATGGGCAAAGTTTCTTTCAGATCATACGTCAGTTGGTGTGGCGCTGGTTGAGGTGCTTCAGGTCAAGCTGGAAGATTTTGTAGGTACCAGCTTGTTAGTGACCGGCGAGTGGTGGTAAAATTCCAGCAGAATTATGTTTCTCGGATTCATCAACTGTTGTGATGGTCGCTCGTACCCCCTACCTGGAGGTACGGGCACTTTCAGGGTAACATGAGTGTGTCGACAACTTTCGTAACAGTGCATTGTGCACCGTTTGAAATGTCAGACGTGCTGTTGTCACAGGTGTTCGGGTGGTGTGGTATGAATATGGTGACTTCTGGTTACTGCGCTGGGCTGCTCACCGGTGCACGAACTTTGGTGATGCCCTTGGAGCATCAGGTGCCGTCCTTGGTCTCCGTGATGGGGTTTTTTCTGCGATGTATGTATTCGGGCCAACCACGTACATGTTTTTGATGTGGATTGACGGGTCACCTGGCAGCAGGGTGCACGATTAGGTTGGCTGACCAGGTTAATCTCTTCAGAGAGAAAGATTTTCCTCCTCTTGCTTCCCCAGATGCGACCTTGGGGGGCGTTAAGTGTTAGTGGTGACCTGTCTCCTGGTCACTCAGATGGTGAGCCGGTTCGTCATCGTGTTCTGGATGCGAGCAGGGAGAAGGCTGTGTGCCCGGTACACCCGCAGGTTGCCGGAACATCGGTGGATGTTCCGACTGGACGTGGCTTGGCTGGAAGGATTGAGTGTATGGCTGCAAGATCCAGTGTAGGTCCATGATATCCCACCTACAGTGATGTTGGCGGGTGCTCCCCCGGAGTTGTCTCAGTTGGGGGTGTGGACCTGATGTAGCTCTCACGCACGTGGTGCATGCTGAGTTGTAGGTTTCCCATTCTCCTCGGGTGGTGCTTCCGGCTAACTCTTCGATGGAGGGTATTCGTTTCCGTCCCTCCAACCGATGGCCTCAGGATGCGTCACGTGCGGCTGAACTGGATTCCATGCAGAAGCGCAGGAAGGGCACTGCTAGGGTGCGGTCTGATTCCATCCTTGCCGGTACAGCTAGATGGGCTTCTCAGTTCCGATGGCCAGAGATTGGGGGTCGTTGACACTAGTGACAGTGATCATGTGGGACATAATTTGAGGATGGTGTTAAAGAGGGGGGTCTATCGCCCCTCCTAAGGGGGTTTCGCCCTCCTTGAGCTTCCCTGTTATTACCAGTGCTGTTAGTGATACCCCAGGTGGTGTCCCGGTGTTGTCAGGGCTACCGCCACTTGGTTAATTATCTGTATTTCCCTTTCCCGATGGCTCCTCATTTAATTTGAGCCTTCCTGAACGTTAATTGGCTACGTGGACTCGCGACTCAATTGGGTCTCATTCCGTTGCTTCAGTGCCATAAGGTCGACGTGACGTTCGTGCAAGAAAATAATGTGAGTGATGTGGGAGTGCTACAGGGTTTAGCTAATGAGTATAAGAACGTGTTAAATATTACCAGATTGTTGAAAGGGGTTACGTTGGTGCTTATCTCCAAACGGCTCCGATTTAAGTGTTGCAGATGGAGGTAGATGATGACGATGGTAGAATTTTGTTTGTGCGTATTTCTACAGAGGTGTTGCATTATCTACGACATAATACTCTCTTTATGGCCTTGGGGGTAATTTTAACTGTGTAATGTAGGCGTTTGACTGTAGTAGTCGCCTGCTTTGGTTGACATGCTATAAGAGTTTTGGATTTCGGGATACGGCCATTATCCACGAGGGGGATACCTTGGATACCTTGAGGTGCTTCCGGGGCTTATCGTCCCCGCGGCCCGGTCATCGACCAGGCCTCCTGGTTGCTGGACTGATCAACCAGGCTGTTGGACGCGGCTGCTCGCAGCCTGACGTATGAGTCACAGCCTGGTTGATCAGGTATCCTTTGGAGGATTTTGGGGGGGCTTTGGATTTTACTTTCGTCTCATGTGTTTCGAGTTCTCAGTTTGATAGGTTTTATATTCAGAAGGTGGGTGGGGCTGTGCACTCCTTTTGTACGGTCTCGTTTGTTTTCTCTAGTCACTGTACGGTGGTAGTGGAGACTAGGGTTACGAGTCAGGTGCGGGTGGGGAGGGGGTGGTGGAAACTTAATTGTAGTTTGTTGTAGTGTCCCAAGGTTCTGGAATTAGTCAGGGTTCGGTGGACCGTGTTGGTGGCTCGCAAACGAAGTTTCCTTTGTTTCTTAGACTGGTGGGACTGAACTTGTGGGGGAGTGTAAAAGGTTGTTTATTTCTATAGCGAAGCAAAAGTCGTCTAAACGTTGCGGTTTGTTGAATTTGCTTCAGGCGTGGTTGACTTATTTGCATGGCTTGGTGAATAGAGAGTTTGATAGGTTTGCACAGATTTTGTTGTGTAAGGAACAGATTAGTGGGTTGCACGGGGAGATGGCCGAGAGGATGCAGGTTCGTGCTCGAGTAGGGGAGAAGTTGTTTGGGGAACAACTTTTGCAGTACTTGCTGTGTAAGTATAAAGAGGATTGTGAGTCGGTGTTGATGACTGGTCTCTATATGAATGGTTCGGTCTTATCGAATACAGATGGTGTGCGCTCCAGTGTTCGGCAGGAGCTTGAGGCTCATTATAGGAGGGTCGGGGAGGATCAGGGTTTAGAGGAGTTTTTTCTGAGGTTTTGTTCTCCTGGGATGTCGTGTTTGGACTGTTAGGGTCTGGAGGGTGTCCCTTTTGTGCAGAGGTGTGAGATGTGGTTCAGTCCCTGTGGAAGTGTAAGGTGCCAGGGCTGGCGATGAGTCACAATAACGTGGCTGAAGTATGTTGACCAGACAACACACTAGAAGGTGAAGAGACGACGACGTTTCGGTTCGTCCTGGACCATTCTCAAGTCGAATGTGATGAGAAAGTAGAGACGGGCAATAAATAGGCAAGAGAGAGAGCTGAGGAGCAAAGTAAGGTGTAGTAGAGGGGATAGTAATAATAATAAGAGCTTCAGAGGGCCTATTGGCCAGTACGAGGCAGCTCCTATTATAACCACCGAATGAGAGGGATATAGGAATAAGAAGAGGATAGCAAGGGAGCGTAGGAGAAGAGAGAAAGAAAAGGAAAGAGAAAGAAAGAAAATAGAAGGGGTAGGCTTATGTTAGGTCACGTTTGTTAGAAAGATTAGAGCATTTGAGTATTTACTGTGAAAGGGAAGAGTCCACAGCAACAAAGCCAGGACTCAAGTTCATGTTGGGTACATTGTGTATTAGAGCCGATTCCACAAGGCGGCGTCTGTGTAGAGTAGAGGCAGGAAAGATTATTTTGGAGGAAGACCAATCAATGGGATGATTAGAATCCCTTACATGGCAGAAGAGAGCATTGTTAGTGTCTGCAGACTTAACACTTCTCTTGTGTTCTTTAAGTCTGTCATTCAGTGTACGGCTAGTTTCGCCAAAGTATTGGAGAGGACAAGACGAACAGGAAATAGAGTAGACACCAGCAGCACTAGAAGCAGGAGGAGCAGTGTGAACTAGATTGCTACGAAGTGTGTTAGTTTGTCGAAAGGCGAGTTTAATGTCAAGAGGACGAAAGGTATTGGTAAAAGTTTTGAGTTCAGATATGAAGGAAAGGCATAGTACAGTGCTACTAGTGTTGGAAGCTGGTTTAGGATGAAAGAAATTTCGTTTAGCTTGAGAGTAGGCAGAGTTGATGAAATGCAAAGGATAACCAAGGCGAGAGAATGATTTGTAGATAAAGGCAATTTCAGAATCAAGAAACTGAGGGTCGCTAATGCGTAGAGCGCGAAGGAAGAGAGAGACGAGGACACTTTTCTTAACAGAAGGAGGATGGTAGGAAAGAAGTGAATATACATGCCAC
>WNGS01007533.1:22694-55307 GCA_020271785.1 Procambarus virginalis
CTGTAGCACGCATGGTACTGTAGCACGCATGTACTGTAGCACGCTTGGTACTGTAGCACGCATGGTACTGTAGCACGCATGGTACTGTAGCAGCCGCTTGTACTGTAGCCGCGTGGTCCTCTAGCACGCACAGTACTGTAGCACGCTCGGTACCTGTAGCACGCATGGTACTGTAGCACGCTCGGTACCTGTAGCACGCATGGTACTGTAGCACGCTCGGTACCTGTAGCACGCACGGTACTGTAGCACGCATGGTACTGTAGCACGCATGGTACTGTAGCACGCTTGGTACGGTAGCATGCTTGGTACTGTAGCACGCATGGTACTGTAGCACGCATGGTACTGTAGCACGCTTGGTACGGTAGCATGCTTGGTACTGTAGCACGCATGGTACTGTAGCACGCACAGTACTGTAGCACGCTCGGTACCTGTAGCACGCACGGTACTGTAGCACGCATGGTACTGTAGCATGCATGGTACTGTAGCACGCACGGTACCTGTAGCACGCATGGTACTGTATCACGCATGATACTGTAGCACGCTAGGTATTGTAGAACGCATGATACTGTAGCACGCTAGGTATTGTAGAACGCACGGCACTGTAGCACGCTTGGTACTTTATCACGCTCGGCACTGTAGCAAGCACGGTTCTGTAGCACGGTCGGCACTGTAGCAAGCACGATACTGTAGAATGCACGGTACTGTAGCACGCTCGTTACTGTAGCACGCAAGGTACTGTAGCACGCACGGTACTGAAGCACGCATAGTACTGTAGCACGCACGGTACTGTAGCACGCATGGTACTGTAGCACTCACGGTACTGTAGCACGCACTGTACTGTAGCACACACGGTACAGTAGCACGCACGGTACAGTAACACGCGTGGTACTGTAACACGCACGGTACTGTAGCACACGCTACTTATAAGTTTTAGCTTCTGACGCTCCTTGCTCCAAGGTTTACCTTTTCTCAACACTAGGGTGGCTCTCCTTTTTAATCAGCCCCCCCCCCCCCATCTTTTACCCCAGGTGGTAGGGTATTAATTGTGTTACTCCAGTCATTACAAAGTTTACTTTATCGATATTCTTGAGGGAGTATTCTCGCGTATATATACTGACATGTATACTCAAATGTTAATAATTTCCGTGTAGTTGATACAACTACATATTATTAAGACAACCAGGTATTATTATTATATAAGGTAATGTAACGTTAAGTTTATTAAGTTTATGTTCGTGCTAATGCTGACCTCCATGTATCCAATAGTGTGATATTGTTTATCATGAGTGTATCATATGTGAGAGCTTACATATGGTGCCTGAAGACCTTACATGTGATGCCTGAAGACCTTACATGTGGTGCCTGAAGACCTTACGTATGGTGCCTGAAGACCTTACGTATGGTGCCTGAAGACCTTACATGTGGTGCCTGAAGACCTTACATGTGGTGCCTGAAGACCTTACATGTGGTGCCTGAAGACCTTACATGTGGTGCCTGAAGACCATACATGTGGTGCCTGAAGACCATACATGTGGTGCCTGAAGACCATACATGTGGTGCCTAAAGACATCATTGTGGTGCCTGAAGACCTTACATGTGGTGCCTGAAGACCTTACATGTGGTGCCTGAAGACCTTACATGTGGTGCCTGAAGACCATACATGTGGTGCCTGAAGACCTTACATGTGGTGCCTGAAGACCATATATGTGGTGCCTGAAGACCATACATGTGGTGCCTGAAGACCTTACATGTGGTGCCTGAAGACCATACATGTGGTGCCTGAAGACCTTACATGTGGTGCCTGAAGACATCATATGTGGTGCCTGAAGACCTTACATGTGGTGCCTGAAGACCTTACATGTGGTGCCTGAAGACATCATATGTGGTGCCTGAAGACCTTACATGTGGTGCCTGAAGACCTTACATGTGGTGCCTGAAGACCTTACATGTGGTGCCTGAAGACCTTACATGTGGTGCCTGAAGACCTTACATGTGGTGCCTGAAGACATCATATGTGGTGCCTGAAGACATTACATGTGGTGCCTGATGAAATTATTAGTTAGCAGTGGAGAGGAACTTGTACAGTGTTGCTAGTTATTGTTTCAAATGTTGAAGAGTCTTGCCCTAACGTAATTATCACCAGAATTTTGTCGGCATTAGATATAAATATTGATAGCCCACCATATTTACATTAATTTGTAAATATCATGTACATCAATATTTGCATCTGATTTACATCATCAGATGTAAATATCGTTCAGTAAACGTGTTACTCGCATCGCTAATTGGTATTAAGCCCCATTTTGTAACCTGTGAACTTTTAATTATTTAAACTAACTTTATTTAAACTGTTATCATGCACGAAGAGCCACACATCTATGGATCATCCAATATAATCAGCAGACTGCTAGATGTTATTACTGCTCGGCTTAGACTCGGCTATAAGTATAGACCAGGGTACAGCACACAAACGGTACACCGAACCCCACAAGTGGAGCACCAAGAAGGTACCGCAAGAACATAATTAGTACCACCTATACAAAATAAAGAAATATAGAAATAAAGACCATATACATATAGAACATATAAATACAGAGCTAATAAACGGAATATAAAATATCACAGAACATAGACAGGGAATATGACATACTAAGGAAACATAACACACACAAGACACCCAAAAACGGATCCCGTTATCACCACTAAACCGATCAATAACACATGGCATAAAATAAAACAAAAATAACACCCAACACGGCATAAAATAAAACAAAAAAGCACCCAACACGGGTACTGGTAAAACAACATAACATACATCAGTCCAACCGATACATTATATAATACAACTGACCTCGGCCAAAGGAAAGAGACACACACAAGACCGGAATGAACCCATTCCAAAGAAAGAACTGCATAACACACACAAACACTCGCAATCTAGGCAAAGCGAACAAGAAAGGGGAGACACCCCCAAACCTTGCTTCAGAGCACACGCACACTGAAGGCCCAAAACAAAAGGGACAATAAAAATAAGCAGAGAACATAATTAGGCCACGTTGGACACCGCCCAACAGGAGTACAGACGCCAACGCACTAACCAAACAAAACACACACACACACACACACACACACACACCACACACACACACACACACACACACACACACACACACACACACACACACACACACGCAACACATCCACACCAAAGCAAGTGTAGAGAAGAAACGCACACATACATACAGCAGGGAAGCCGCCGCCCCAAACCTCAAGTCAAGAATACAGGACAATGTTGGATGCCGATGCATGCATGACCCTACACCTCTGAAGCTGCAGCGACATATGCCGCTGTGAACCACCGAGCAAGGGTCCCGGAAACGACCGGTGTAAACAACACATCATGTAGTGCAGCCAACCATGCAAGAACCCCAAAATCCGAGGCACATCATTGCTATCTAACCGATCTACCCACAATAAAAAAAATAGTTAGAAATAAACACCCGTAATGTTTTCCGCACTGTACAATACCCCCTCGGAAACGACAAGAAGAAAAACCACAACAAATCGACCTGCAAATCTGACCCACAAAAGGTAACATTGGTACCTGGAAGCCAATCCACCAGCCTAGAAACATTCCCACAGAAGTAAAAGACATGGAGTTGGGGCTCACATTCCCCTCAATGGGCACAACAATCAGAAACCACAATACCCAGCAATATACAACCGGGCACTTTTCGCCAGAGTTTCGTCGAGAAACCAGTACAACAATTCCCTCTATTTAGGGGTGAGAATCCACACTGTCACCCATTCCAGCAACGGGTACAACCCCTTCACCTTATAAGCCACATGACACAAAAAGACCTGATACACCTCCTGACAGCCAAAAGATAGAAACCCAGGAAACCGGCACGGCGAACAAACAATGAGAACAGCACTGGAGTACACTGTCGGTGTAACAAAAGACACATCCCGAGATCAGATAATTAATGTGAATCGAACAAAAATAAAAGGCCAAAGAATTAAGCCCATCTCCCAACCCGAGCCCACTAAGAAAAGTCTCCCAAAATACAGACATTAATTTCATATACACATCCGCCATGCGAATCCCACACTCCTCCAAACGCTGACATAAGGAAGCCCTATGGGTGAATAGCGTGGTACCGGCCACACCACATAAAGATATATCACCTTCTCCAGCTCAAGAGCACGGGCCCTGTTCAAACATAGATAATGAGGTAAATACCAAACCTTAGATAGAACTTTACAATTCACAGTCAGAGCCTGCTGTAAAAATCGTCAAGACTCTTTGACAGCATCATAAGATCATAAGAACAAAGGCAACTGCAGAAGGCCCATCGGCCCATACAAGGCAGCTCCAATCTATAACCACCCAATCCCACTCGTGTACATGTCTAACCCGCACTTGAAACAATCGAGGGACCCCACCTCCACCACGTTACTCGGTAATTGGTTCCACAATCAACAACCCTGTTACCGAACCAGTATTTACTCAAGTCTTTTCTAAATCTAAATTTATCCAATTATACCCATTGTTTCGTGTTCTGTCTTGTGTTCATACTTTTAATACCCTATTAATATCCCCTTTGTTGTGTCCATTCATCCACTTGTAAACCTCTATCATGTCACCCTAACTCTTCGCCATTCCAGTGAATTCAACTTAAGCTTTGTTAATCTTCTTCATATGAAAGATTTCTAATTTGGGGAATTAACTTAGTCATCCTACGCTGGACACGTTCAAGTGAATTTATATCCATTCTATAGTACGGCAACCAAACTGAACTGCATAATCTAAATGGGGCATAACCAGAGCAAGATATAGCTGAAGAACCACACCAGGTGTCTTGTTACTAACGCTTCGATTAATAAATCCCAGTGTCCTATTTGCCTTATTACGAACATTCATACATTGATCCTTTTGTCTTAAATTCTTACTAATCATAACTCCCAGATCCCTTTCGCAATCTCATACCATCTAGCTCGTATCTTGTAACTCTATCGTCATTACCTAGCCTCAGAACTTTACATTTATCAGCATTAACTGCATCTGCCAATCCTTTGACCATTTCAAAACCCTATTTAGACCAACTTGAAGAGATAGTGAGTCTTCTTCCGTATTAATTTCCCTACCGATTTTGTATCATCGGCAAATTTGCAATTGTTGCTACTCAAACTTGAATCTAAATCATTTATAATATTATAAACAACAGAGGTCCCAGGAGACAGAGCCTTGAGGCACTCCACTTACAACATTTTCCCACTCTGACTTGACTCCATTTAACTCTCTGTTTCCTTGGGTATAGCCATGCCCTAATCCAGCTTAATATAGCACCCCCAATACCATGAGTCTCTATCTTTTTAATCAGTCTTTCAAGTGGCACTGTATCAAAAGCTTTGCTAAAGTCAAGGCACACAACATCACAATCCTCACCACTATCAACTGCCCAACTATGCTAGAATAAAAAGATAACAAATTTTTAATCATGAACGGCCATTTATAAAACCATGTTGCGACTCAATTATTAATTTTTGCTTTTCAAGATGAAGACGAATTTTATTTGCAATTATAGATTCGAGTAACTTTCCCACAATAGACGTTAGGCTAATTTGTCGATAGTTTGACGCAAGTGATCTATCTCCTTTCTTAAAAACTGGTATCACAGCAACTTCCATAACTCTGGCACTCTGCCTGACTCTATTGATTTATTAAATATGGTAGACAGTGGGTCGCAAAGCTCCTATGTGCATTTTTTAAGCACCCTGGCAAACACTTCATCCGGCCCTGGGGATTTGTTTGGTTAAGTTTTACTATTTGTTTAAGAACATCCTCCCTGTAACTACTAAACTAGTCAACCTGNTTTATGCAAGTTGTGTTTTAAATTTTTTTGACGTGGAACTGCTGCACTGTATTTTTTGTGTGCAAATTGTGTTTTTTGTGTAAGCGCTGTAATCAGAAAAAATAGACCTTAATGGTGTAAGTGTATTGTGGTTTATTATACATTGTATGGGCATTTTGTGAACATTATGTTTGTGAAATTGTGTATTTTTAGCGAAAACACATTTTTGATTGTCTAAATTCATATGCATTTTGATATATTTGTGCAAATACCATACTTTGTGCAAATGCCATACTCTGAGTGTACATGCAATATTGTGTAAATGGTATATTTTTGTGTGTGCAACTGATATATTTTGTATGTAAATGTCATAATTTTGTCTATAAATGACATATTTTTTGTGTGATGGTATATTGTGAGTGTAAATAATATATTTTGTGCATAAATGGCATATTTGGTGTGTAAATGCCGTATTTTCTGTGTATGGCATAAATTACATCTGATTAATGGGGAAATGGTGGCAAAAAACTAGGCTATTCCCTATGAATGCATAGGTTGTGAAGTATGTGTAGGTATGTAGGCTTGTATTTGCGAGTGTTGGTTTAGAAACAAGTTACCTGATTTTCGTAGCAAGACTAGGATTTTTTTTTTTAGGTGTAGAAATGATTAGTCTATGAATATAGTGGCTAGCATCCGGATGAGTTGCTAGATGGAAGAATTGAGGTGCGACATTTGAATAGCTATTTGATGGATGTGAGGACAGTTGACTAGCCAATGAACACAGCTACTAATCCGCTGTACTGCTAGATGTGTGATAACTACTTGTGGATTATAGTAGAATATCTAGCTATAGGGTTTCATAATTGCTGTTGTGTATGAAACTAGAATGAGATATATTTATTAAAACTATTATTGTAAACTAATACTTTAAGTGAGATCCCTTGATTGTTTTAAGCATAGGGTGGACATGAATATGAATGAGATTGGGTGAAAATATATAGAAGCTGCCTCGTATGGACCAATAGGACTTCTGCAGGTACCTTTATTCTAATGTTCATCTTACCTGCTCTGCTGCCAGATGTACGATTCTGCTTAAGTTGCGGTACGACATTTGGGTTTCTGTTTTACTTTTGCACTTATTACCGAATAATAATTACAGTTGTGGATGATTAAAATGTATATTCTTTAACCTCTGATTAGGTTAGGTGGGGATGGTTAGTCTAGCCATTTTGAATAATAACATCAAATACAGTATAAATGCCAATAGGACGCTAAAAGCCGCATTGGCCATCTGGTGACGTCACACATAGTTGACAAGTCAGGTGCTGTGATACCTTGACACTTATATGCTAATGGCCATCAATACCTCATCCCCATACCTGAGGTAGCTTTTTGCGATGTCACTAAACAATGTCAGCAACTGGTCTGTAGAATGTATTCTTTGTTATATATAATAGGTTAGGTTAGGATGGTTTGATCGGTTTATGAATAACAGAAAATAGGAGCAATGAGCGAAAATATGAGCCATTGCAGCTGAATATCGCCTATGATGTTACAAAGTATAGGTGAGGTATTAGGAGTGATTAAGAGTTCACACTTATGTGCGAACCTCCTATAGGACCGGCATTAGCACGTTGGCTGGAAGCTCATTGGGTGGCTTACAGCGCATTGGGGATGATGACGTCAGAAAAGAAGGTGACTGCAGAAGGTCTTATTTCAAAACATGAGAGTCTTGCTTTTACTGAATGAGTATTTTGATTTGTTATATGCTACAGTAAGGTGTGGGGGAGGCCTGTTTTTTGAGTGAATGTGAGATGTGCATATGTATTTACGCATATACATTTATGCGTTTATGCAGTAATTATTGGATTATTACAGAAATCGCATTGGAGTCACCACGCCTGGCAGGGACTATTAGTTTATGAAGCAATATTGAACTACTACTGAAATTGCATTGAAGTCACCATGCCTGGCAGGGGACTGTTTTCATACAAATGGATGATAGTAGGTTTCCATTTTTATTTGTCCTATGCTCAATAAGCAATCTCTGAAGAAAAGATCGACAAAGCTTAAATTACATTCTCTATAAAGGCGAAAAAATAGATGTAGCATGATAGAGCTGTGAATGATTGGACATGATAAACTGGGATATTCATAGGCTATGAAAATTATCAACACTAGACAGAATATGAAACAATGGGCATAAATTGCAATGAGTTTTAGATTTAGGAAAAAGACCTGGGTAAATACTGGTTCTGTAACAGGGTTTGAACTCATTTCTTATGTTAATATGAAATCTTAGCTATAAAATGATCTTAGACAATGGGTAACAGTACAGTAATACCTTATTGAGAAAAACGAGCATATAATGGTTAGCGCCATTGCACATTAGGCTTGACAGAAGGCAGCATTTGAATCCCCCTTTGCTATAAATATTGAAAATGGGAATATGTTTACTATAACAGAAAACGAACTTAAAACAGGGGAGATAGAGACGGGGTGACCATTAGCAATGCCTGTGCGGGGTCGCTGAGGCAACGAAAAATGATGGGGCCAGGAGCCGGCCTTTTAATCCCCAGGTAAGTTGATGACGTCATTGACCATTAGCAATGCCCGTGTATGGGTCAGCAGGGTAACGAAAAAACATGAGGACAAATCGCGGCCGTTGAATCTCACCGGGCTAACGAAAAAACATGAGGACAAGTACCGGCCGTCAAATCTCATTGGGGCAACGAAAAAACATGAGGACAAGTACCGGCCGTCAAATCTCATTGGGGCAACGAAAAAACATGAGGACAAGTACCGGCCGTCAAATCTCATTGGGGCAACGAAAAAACATGAGGACAAGTACCGGCCGTTGAATCTCATTGGGGCAACGAAAAACACACGACACTATGAGGGGTTGTTTAATCTCACCGGGGTAACGAAAAACACACGACACTATGAGGGGTCGTTTATCTTACCGGGGTAACGAAAAACACACGACACTATGAGGGGCCGTTTAATCTTACCGGGGTAACGAAAAACACACGACACTATGAGGGGCCGTTTAATCTCACCGGGGTAACGAAAAACACACGACACTATGAGGGGCCGTTTAATCTTACCGGGGTAACGAAAAACACACGACACTATGAGGGGCCGTTGAATCTCACCGGGGTAACGAAAAACACACGACACTATGAGGGGCCGTTGAATCTCACCGGGGTAACGAAAAATACACGACACTATGAGGGGCCGTTGAATCTCACCGGGGTAACGAAAAACACACGACACTATGAGGGGCCGTTGAATCTCACCGGGGTAACGAAAACACACGACACTATGAGGGGCCGTTGAATCTCACCGGGGTAACGAAAAACACACGACACTATGAGGGGCCGTTGAATCTCACCGGGGTAACGAAAAACACACGACACTATGAGGGGCCGTTGAATCTCACCGGGGTAACGAAAAACACACGACACTATGAGGGGCCGTTGAATCTCACCGGGGTAACGAAAAACACACGACACTATGAGGGGCCGTTGAATCTCACCGGGGTAACGAAAAACACACGACACTATGAGGGGCCGTTGAATCTCACCGGGGTAACGAAAAACACACGACACTATGAGGGGCCGTTGAATCTCACCGGGGTAACGAAAAACACACGACACTATGAGGGGCCGTCGGAAAAAGCAAAACGGCAGCGCATAGTGTCTTCTTACACTACTGCTTGGTACTGTAGCACGCATGGTACTGTAGCACGCATGGTACTGTAGCACGCATGGTACTGTAGCACGCATGGTACTGTAACACGCATGGTACTGTAGCACGCTTGGTACTGTAACACGCATGATACTGTAGCACGCATGGTACTGTAGCACGCATGGTACTGTAGCACGCATGGTACTGTAGCACGCATGGTACTGTAGCACGCATGGTACTGTAGCACGCTTGGTACTGTAGCACGCATGGTACTGTAGCACGCATGGTACTGTAGCACGCATGGTACTGTAGCACGCATGGTACTGTAGCACGCATGGTACTGTAGCACGCATGGTACTGTAGCACGCATGGTACTGTAGCACGCACGGTACTGTAGCACGCTTGGTACTGTAGCACGCTTGGTACTGTAGCATACTTGGTACTGTAGCACGCATGGTACTGTAGCACGCATGGTACTGTAGCACGCATGGTACTGTAGCACGCATGGTACTGTAGCACGCATGGTACTGTAGCACGCTTGGTACTGTAGCACGCATGGTACTGTAGCACGCATGGTACTGTAGCACGCATGGTACTGTAGCACGCTTGGTACTGTAGCACGCATGGTACTGTAGCACGCATGGTACTGTAGCACGCATGGTACTATAGCACGCATGGTACTGTAGCACGCTTGGTACTGTAGCACGCTTGGTACTGTAGCACGCATGGTACTGTAGCACGCTTGGTACTGTAGCACGCATGGTACTGTAG
This sequence comes from Procambarus virginalis, assembly GCA_020271785.1. NCBI lineage: Eukaryota > Metazoa > Arthropoda > Malacostraca > Decapoda > Cambaridae > Procambarus > Procambarus virginalis. The sequence continues at coordinate 33,011 of WNGS01007533.1, forward strand.
CACGCTTGGTACTGTAGCACGCTGGTACTGTAGCACGCATGGTACTGTAGCACGCATGGTACTGTAGCACGCATGGTACTGTAGCACGCATGGTACTGTAGCACGCACTGTACTGTAGCACGCACGTACAACAGCAAGCTCGGCACTGTAGCACGCATGTACTGTAGCACGCTCGGTACTGTAGCACGCATTGTACTGTAGCACGCTTGGTACTGTAGCACGCTTGGTACTGTAGCACGCATTGTACTGTAGCACGCTGGACACTGTAGCACGCATGGTACTGTAGCACGCACGGTACTGTAGCACGCACGGTACTGTAGCACGCACGGTACTGTGTCAGGCACGGTACTGTAACACACTCGGTACTGTAGCACCCACGGTACTGTAGCACGCACAGTACTGTAGCACGCATGGTACTGTAGCACGCATGGTACTGTAGCGCTCGGTACTGTCACGCACGGTACTGTAGCACGCATGGTACTGTAGCACGCACGGTACTGTAGCACGCACGGTACTGTAGCAAGCACGATACTGTACACGCATGGTACTGTAGCACGCACGGTACTGTAACGTGCATGGTACTGTAGCACGCAGTACTGTAACACGCATGGTACTGTAGCACGCACGGTACTGTAGCACGCATGGTACTGTAGAACGCACGGTACTGTAGCACGCACTGTACTGTGGCACGCATGGTACTGTAGCACGCTTGTACTGTAGCACGCATGGTACTGTAGCACGCACGGTACTGTAGCACGCACGGTACTGTAGCACCTATGGTACTGTAGCACGCTCGGTACTGTAGCACTCTGCACACTGTAGCACGCATGGTACTGTAGCACGCATGGTACTGTAGCACGCTCAGCACTGTAGCACCTATGGTACTGTAGCACGCTCGGTACTGTAGCATTCTGCACACTGTAGCACGCTCGGCACTGTATCACGCATGGTACTGTAGCACGCTCGGCACTGTAGCACGCACGGTACTGTAGCACGCACGGTACTGTAGCACGCATAGTACTGTAGCACGCATGGTACTGTAGCACGCACGGTACTGTAGCACACGTGGTACTGTAGCACGCATGGTACTGTAGCACGCATGGTACTGTAGCACGCACGGTACTGTAGCATGCACGGTACTGTAGCACGCTTGGTACTGTAGCACGCTTGGTACTGTAGCACGCACGGTACTGTAGCACGCACGGTACTGTAGCACGCATGGTACTGTAGCACGCATGGTACTGTAGCACGCGTGGTACTGTAGCACGCTTGGTACTGTAGCACGCTTGGTACTGTAGCACGCATGGTACTGTAGCACGCACGGTACTGTAGCACGCATGGTACTGTAGCACGCATGGTACTGTAGCACGCTTGGTACTGTAGCACGCATGGTACTGTAGCACGCTTGGTACTGTAGCACGCTTGGTACTGTAGCACGCACGGTACTGTAGCACGCTTGGTACTGTAGCACGCACGGTACTGTAGCACGCATGGTACTGTAGCACGCATGGTACTGTAGCACGCATGGTACTGTAGCACGCTTGGTACTGTAGCACGCTTGGTACTGTAGCACGCTTGGTACTGTAGCACGCACGGTACTGTAGCACGCATGGTACTGTAGCACGCATGGTACTGTAGCACGCATGGTACTGTAGCACATTGGTACTGTAGCACGCTTGGTACTGTAGCACGCTTGGTACTGTAGCACGCTTGGTACTGTAGCACATTGGTACTGTAGCACGCTTGGTACTGTAGCACGCATGGTACTGTAGCACGCTTGGTACTGTAGCACGCTTGGTACTGTAGCACGCATGGTACTGTAGCACGCTTGGTACTGTAGCACGCATGGTACTGTAGCACGCTTGGTACTGTAGCACGCATGGTACTGTAGCACGCTTGGTACTGTAGCACGCTTGGTACTGTAGCACGCTTGGTACTGTAGCACGCATGGTACTGTAGCACGCATGGTACTGTAGCACGCTTGGTACTGTAGCACGCTTGGTACTGTAGCACGCATGGTACTGTAGCACGCATGGTACTGTAGCACGCACGGTACTGTAGCACGCATGGTACTGTAGCACGCACGGTACTGTAGCACGCATGGTACTGTAGCACGCATGGTACTGTAGCACGCTTGGTACTGTAGCAAGCATGGTACTGTAGCACGCACGGTACTGTAGCACGCATGGTACTGTAGCACGCATGGTACTGTAGCACGCTTGGTACTGTAGCACGCATGGTACTGTAGCACGCTTGGTACTGTAGCACGCATGGTACTGTAGCACGCATGGTACTGTAGCACGCATGGTACTGTAGCACGCATGGTACTGTAGCACGCATGGTACTGTAGCACGCTTGGTACTGTAGCACGCATGGTACTGTAGCACGCATGGTACTGTAGCACGCATGGTACTGTAGCACGCATGGTACTGTAGCACGCACGGTACTGTAGCACGCATGGTACTGTAGCACGCATGGTACTGTAGCACGCATGGTACTGTAGCACGCACGGTACTGTAGCACGATTGGTACTGTAGCACGCTTGGTACTGTAGCAAGCATGGTACTGTAGCACGCATGGTACTGTAGCACGCATGGTACTGTAGCACGGTGGGTACTGTATCACGCTTGGTACTGTAGCAAGCATGGTACTGTAGCAAGCATGGTACTGTAGCAAGCTTGGTACTGTAGCACGGGGTACTGTAGCACGCTTGGTACTGTAGCAAGCATGGTACTGTAGCACGCTTGGTACTGTAGCACGGTGGGTACTGTAGCACGCATGGTACTGTAGCACGCTTGGTACTGTAGCACGCTTGGTACTGTAGCACGCTTGGTACTGTAGCACGCATGGTACTGTAGCACGCATGGTACTGTAGCACGCATGGTACTGTAGCACGCACGGTACTGTAGCACGCATGGTACTGTAGCACGCATGGTACTGTAGCACGCATGGTACTGTAGCACGCATGGTACTGTAGCACGCATGGTACTGTAGCACGCATGGTACTGTAGCACGCATGGTACTGTAACACGCACGGTACTGTAGCACGCATGGTACTGTAGCACGCATGGTACTGTAGCACGCATGGTACTGTAGCACGCATGGTACTGTAGCACGCATGGTACTGTAGCACGCATGGTACTGTAGCACGCATGGTACTGTAGCACGCATGGTACTGTAGCACGCATGGTACTGTAGCACGCATGGTACTGTAACACGCACGGTACTGTAGCACGCATGGTACTGTAGCACGCATGGTACTGTAGCATGCATGGTACTGTAGCACGCATGGTACTGTAACACGCACGGTACTTTAGCACGCATGGTACTGTAGCACGCATGGTACTGTAGCATGCTTGGTACTGTAACACGCATGGTACTGTAGCATGCTTGGTACTGTAACACGCATGGTACTGTAACACGCATGGTACTGTAGACGCATGGTACTGTAGCATGCTTGGTACTGTAGCACGCATGGTACTGTAGCACGCATGGTACTGTAACACGCACGGTACTGTAGCACGCACGGTACTGTAGCATACTTGGTACTGTAACACGCATGGTACTGTAACACGCATGGTACTGTAGCATACTTGGTACTGTAGCATACTTGGTACTGTAGCATACTTGGTACTGTAGCATGCATGGTACTGTAGCACGCTTGGTACTGTAGCATGCATGGTACTGTAGCACGCTTGGTACTGTAGCACGCTTGGTACTGTAGCACGCTTGGTACTGTAGCACGCATGGTACTGTAGCACGCATGGTACTGTAGCACGCATGGTACTGTAACACGCATGGTACTGTAGCACGCTTGGTACTGTAACACGCATGGTACTGTAGCACGCATGGTACTGTAGCATGCTTGGTACTGTAACACGCATGGTACTGTAACACGCATGGTACTGTAGCACGCATGGTACTGTAGCACGCATGGTACTGTAGCACGCATGGTACTGTAGCACGCATGGTACTGTACACGCACGGTACTGTAGCACGCTTGGTACTGTAGCACGCTTGGTACTGTAGCATACTTGGTACTGTAGCACGCATGGTACTGTAGCACGCATGGTACTGTAGCACGCATGGTACTGTAGCACGCATGGTACTGTAGCACGCATGGTACTGTAGCACGCATGGTACTGTAGCACGCATGGTACTGTAGCACGCTTGGTACTGTAGCACGCATGGTACTGTAGCACGCTTGGTACTGTAGCACGATTGGTACTGTAGCACGCTTGGTACTGTAGCAAGCATGGTACTGTAGCACGCATGGTACTGTATCACGCATGGTACTGTAGCACGGTGGGTACTGTATCACGCTTGGTACTGTAGCAAGCATGGTACTGTAGCAAGCATGGTACTGTAGCAAGCTTGGTACTGTAGCACGGTGGGTACTGTAGCACGCATGGTACTGTAGCACGCTTGGTACTGTAGCACGCTTGGTACTGTAGCACGCTTGGTACTGTAGCACGCATGGTACTGTAGCACGCATGATACTGTAGCACGCATGGTACTGTAGCACGCACGGTACTTTAGCACGCATGGTACTGTAGCACGCATGGTACTGTAGCACGCATGGTACTGTAGCACGCATGGTACTGTAGCACGCATGGTACTGTAGCACGCATGGTACTGTAGCACGCATGGTACTGTAACACGCACGGTACTTTAGCACGCATGGTACTGTAGCATGCATGGTACTGTAGCACGCATGATACTGTAGCACGCATGGTACTGTAGCACGCATGGTACTGTAGCACGCATGGTACTGTAGCACGCATGGTACTGTAGCACGCATGGTACTGTAGCACGCATGGTACTGTAGCATGCATGGTACTGTAGCACGCATGGTACTGTAACACGCACGGTACTTTAGCACGCATGGTACTGTAGCACGCATGGTACTGTAGCATGCTTGGTACTGTAACACGCATGGTACTGTAGCACGCTTGGTACTGTAACACGCATGGTACTGTAACACGCATGGTACTGTAGCACGCATGGTACTGTAGCATGCTTGGTACTGTAGCACGCATGGTACTGTAGCACGCATGGTACTGTAACACGCACGGTACTGTAGCACGCACGGTACTGTAGCATACTTGGTACTGTAACACGCATGGTACTGTAACACGCATGGTACTGTAGCATACTTGGTACTGTAGCATACTTGGTACTGTAGCATACTTGGTACTGTAGCACGCATGGTACTGTAGCACGCTTGGTACTGTAGCATGCATGGTACTGTAGCACGCTTGGTACTGTAGCACGCTGGTACTGTAGCACGCTTGGTACTGTAGCACGCATGGTACTGTAGCACGCTTGGTACTGTAGCACGCATGGTACTGTAGCACGCATGGTACTGTAGCACGCATGGTACTGTAGCACGCATGGTACTGTAGCACGCATGGTACTGTAACACGCACGGTACTGTAGCACGCATGGTACTGTAGCACGCATGGTACTGTAGCACGCATGGTACTGTAGCACGCATGGTACTGTAGCACGCATGGTACTGTAGCACGCATGGTACTGTAGCACGCATGGTACTGTAGCACGCATGGTACTGTAGCACGCATGGTACTGTAGCACGCATGGTACTGTAGCACGCATGGTACTGTAACACGCACGGTACTGTAGCACGCATGGTACTGTAGCACGCATGGTACTGTAGCACGCTTGGTACTGTAACACGCATGGTACTGTAGCACGCTTGGTACTGTAACACGCATGGTACTGTAACACGCATGGTACTGTAGCACGCATGGTACTGTAGCATGCTTGGTACTGTAGCACGCATGGTACTGTAGCACGCATGGTACTGTAACACGCACGGTACTGTAGCACGCACGGTACTGTAGCATACTTGGTACTGTACACGCATGGTACTGTAACACGCATGGTACTGTAGCATACTTGGTACTGTAGCATACTTGGTACTGTAGCATACTTGGTACTGTAGCATGCATGGTACTGTAGCACGCTTGGTACTGTAGCATGCATGGTACTGTAGCACGCTTGGTACTGTAGCACGCTTGGTACTGTAGCACGCTTGGTACTGTAGCACGCATGGTACTGTAGCACGCATGGTACTGTAGCACGCATGGTACTGTAGCACGCTTGGTACTGTAGCACGCTTGGTACTGTAGCACGCTTGGTACTGTAGCACGCATGGTACTGTAGCACGCTTGGTACTGTAGCACGCATGGTACTGTAGCACGCATGGTACTGTAGCACGCATGGTACTGTAGCACGCATGGTACTGTAGCACGCATGGTACTGTAGCACGCTTGGTACTGTAGCACGCATGGTACTGTAGCACGCATGGTACTGTAGCACGCATGGTACTGTAGCACGCTTGGTACTGTAGCACGCATTGTACTGTAGCACGCATGGTACTGTAGCACGCATGGTACTGTAGCACGCTTGGTACTGTAGCACGCTTGGTACTGTAGCACGCTTGGTACTGTAGCACGCATGGTACTGTAGCACGCTTGGTACTGTAGCACGCATGGTACTGTAGCACGCTTGGTACTGTAGCACGCTTGGTACTGTAGCACGCATGGTATTGTAGCACGCATGGTACTGTAGCACGCATGGTACTGTAGCACGCATGGTACTGTAGCACGCATGGTACTGTAGCACGCATGGTACTGTAGCACGCAGGTACTGTAGCACGCATGGTACTGTAGCACGCACGTACTGTAGCACGCATGGTACTGTAGCACGCTTGGTACTGTAGCACGCCGGTACTGTAGCACGCTTGGTACTGTAGCACGCTTGGTACTGTAGCACGCATGGTACTGTACACACGGTACTGTAGCACGCATGGTACTGTAGCACGCATGGTACTGTAGCACGCAGGTACTGTAGCACGCATGGTACTGTAGCACGCATGGTACTGTACACACGCTGGTACTGTAGCACGCATGGTACTGTAGCACGCATGGTACTGTAGCACGCATGGTACTGTAGCACGCATGGTACTGTAGCACGCACGGTACTGTAGCACGCACGGTACTGTAGCACGCATGGTACTGTAGCACGCATGGTACTGTAGCACGCATGGTACTGTAGCACGCACGGTACTGTAGCACGCATGGTACTGTAGCACGCATGGTACTGTAGCACGCAGGTACTGTAGCACGCATGGTACTGTAGCACGCATGGTACTGTAGCACGCATGGTACTGTAGCACGCATGGTACTGTAGCACGCATGGTACTGTAGCACGCATGGTACTGTAGCACGCATGGTACTGTAGCACGCATGGTACTGTAGCACGCATGGTACTGTAGCACGCATGGTACTGTAGCACGCATGGTACTGTAGCACGCATGGTACTGTAGCACGCATGGTACTGTAGCACGCATGGTACTGTAGCACGCATGGTACTGTAGCACGCATGGTACTGTAGCACGCATGGTACTGTAGCACGCATGGTACTGTAGCACGCATGGTACTGTAGCACGCTTGGTACTGTAGCACGCTGGTACTGTAGCACGCATGGTACTGTAGCACGCATGGTACTGTAGCACGCATGGTACTGTAGCACGCATGGTACTGTAGCACGCTTGGTACTGTAGCACGCATGGTACTGTAGCACGCATGGTACTGTAGCACGCTTGGTACTGTAGCACGCTTGGTACTGTAGCACGCATGGTACTGTAGCACGCATGGTACTGTAGCACGCTTGGTACTGTAGCACGCATGGTACTGTAGCACGCATGGTACTGTAGCACGCACGGTACTGTAGCACGCATGGTACTGTAGCACGCTTGGTACTGTAGCACGCTTGGTACTGTAGCACGCTTGGTACTGTAGCACGCTTGGTACTGTAGCACGCATGGTACTGTAGCACGCATGGTACTGTAGCACGCATGGTACTGTAGCACGCATGGTACTGTAGCACGCATGGTACTGTAGCACGCATGGTACTGGGCACGTACTGTAGCACGCATGGTACTGTAGCACGCATGGTACTGTAGCACGCATGGTACTGTAGCACGCTCGGTACTGTAGCACGCATGGTACTGTAGCACGCATGGTACTGTAGCACGCATGGTACTGTAGCACGCATGGTACTGTAGCACGCATGGTACTGTAGCACGCATGGTACTGTAGCACGCATGGTACTGTAGCACGCATGGTACTGTAGCACGCATGGTACTGTAGCACGCATGGTACTGTAGCACGCATGGTACTGTAGCACGCATGGTACTGTAGCACGCATGGTACTGTAGCACGCATGGTACTGTAGCACGCATGGTACTGTGTAGCACGCATGGTACTGTAGCACGCATGGTACTGTAGCACGCATGGTACTGTAGCACGCTTGGTACTGTAGCACGCATGGTACTGTAGCACGCATGGTACTGTAGCACGCATGGTACTGTAGCACGCTTGGTACTGTAGCACGCATGGTACTGTAGCACGCATGGTACTGTAGCACGCTTGGTACTGTAGCACGCTTGGTACTGTAGCACGCATGGTACTGTAGCACGCATGGTACTGTAGCACGCATGGTACTGTAGCACGCATGGTACTGTAGCACGCATGGTACTGTAGCACGCATGGTACTGTAGCACGCATGGTACTGTAGCACGCATGGTACTGTAGCACGCATGGTACTGTAGCACGCATGGTACTGTAGCACGCATGGTACTGTAGCACGCATGGTACTGTAGCACGCTGGTACTGTAGCACGCATGGTACTGTAGCACGCATGGTACTGTAGCACGCTGGTACTGTAGCACGCATGGTACTGTAGCACGCATGGTACTGTAGCACGCATGGTACTGTAGCACGCTTGGTACTGTAGCACGCATGGTACTGTAGCACGCATGGTACTGTAGCACGCATGGTACTGTAGCACGCATGGTACTGTAGCACGCATGGTACTGTAGCACGCATGGTACTGTAGCACGCTTGGTACTGTAGCACGCATGGTACTGTAGCACGCATGGTACTGTAGCACGCATGGTACTGTAGCACGCATGGTACTGTAGCACGCTTGGTACTGTAGCACGCATGGTACTGTAGCACGCATGGTACTGTAGCACGCATGGTACTGTAGCACGCATGGTACTGTAGCACGCTGGTACTGTAGCACGCACGGTACTGTAGCACGCTTGGTACTGTAGCACGCATGGTACTGTAGCACGCATGGTACTGTAGCACGCATGGTACTGTAGCACGCATGGTACTGTAGCACGCATGGTACTGTAGCACGCTGGTACTGTAGCACGCATGGTACTGTAGCACGCACGGTACTGTAGCACGCTTGGTACTGTAGCGCATGTACTGTAGCACGCATGGTACTGTAGCACGCATGGTACTGTAGCACGCTTGGTACTGTAGCACGCATGGTACTGTAGCACGCATGGTACTGTAGCACGCATGGTACTGTAGCACGCATGGTACTGTAGCACGCATGGTACTGTAGCACGCATGGTACTGTAGCACGCATGGTACTGTAGCACGCATGGTACTGTAGCACGCATGGTACTGTAGCACGCATGGTACTGTAGCACGCATGGTACTGTAGCACGCATGGTACTGTAGCACGCATGGTACTGTAGCACGCATGGTACTGTAGCACGCATGGTACTGTAGCACGCTTGGTACTGTAGCACGCATGGTACTGTAGCACGCTTGGTACTGTAGCACGCATGGTACTGTACACGCATGGTACTGTAGCACGCTTGGTACTGTAGCACGCTTGGTACTGTAGCACGCATGGTACTGTAGCACGCTTGGTACTGTAGCACGCATGGTACTGTAGCACGCATGGTACTGTAGCACGCATGGTACTGTAGCACGCTTGGTACTGTAGCACGCATGGTACTGTAGCACGCATGGTACTGTAGCACGCATGGTACTGTAGCACGCATGGTACTGTAGCACGCATGGTACTGTAGCACGCAGGTACTGTAGCACGCATGGTACTGTAGCACGCATGGTACTGTAGCACGCTTGGTACTGTAGCACGCATGGTACTGTAGCACGCATGGTACTGTAGCACGCATGGTACTGTAGCACGCATGGTACTGTAGCACGCATGGTACTGTAGCACGCATGGTACTGTAGCACGCATGGTACTGTAGCACGCATGGTACTGTAGCACGCATGGTACTGTAGCACGCATGGTACTGTAGCACGCATGGTACTGTAGCACGCATGGTACTGTAGCACGCATGGTACTGTAGCACGCATGGTACTGTAGCACGCATGGTACTGTAGCACGCTTGGTACTGTAGCACGCATGGTACTGTAGCACGCTTGGTACTGTAGCACGCATGGTACTGTAGCACGCTTGGTACTGTAGCACGCATGGTACTGTAGCACGCTTGGTACTGTAGCACGCATGGTACTGTAGCACGCTTGGTACTGTAGCACGCATGGTACTGTAGCACGCATGGTACTGTAGCACGCATGGTACTGTAGCACGCTGGTACTGTAGCACGCATGGTACTGTAGCACGCTTGGTACTGTAGCACGCCTGGTACTGTAGACGCATGGTACTGTAGCACGCTTGGTACTGTAGCACGCATGGTACTGTAGCACGCATGGTACTGTAGCACGCATGGTACTGTAGCACGCACGGTACTGTAGCACGCATGGTACTGTAGCACGCATGGTACTGTAGCACGCATGGTACTGTAGCACGCATGGTACTGTAGCACGCATGGTACTGTAGCACGCATGGTACTGTAGCACGCAGGGTACTGTAGCACGCATGGTACTGTAGCACGCTTGGTACTGTAGCACGCATGGTACTGTAGCACGCTTGGTACTGTAGCACGCTTGGTACTGTAGCACGCATGGTACTGTAGCACGCATGGTACTGTAGCACGCTTGGTACTGTAGCACGCTTGGTACTGTAGCACGCTTGGTACTGTAGCACGCTTGGTACTGTAGCACGCTTGGTACTGTAGCACGCTTGGTACTGTAGCACGCTTGGTACTGTAGCACGCATGGTACTGTAGCACGCTTGGTACTGTAGCAGCATGGTACTGTAGCACGCATGGTACTGTAGCACGCTTGGTACTGTAGCACGCATGGTACTGTAGCACGCTTGGTACTGTAGCACGCATGGTACTGTAGCACGCTTGGTACTGTAGCACGCTTGGTACTGTAGCACGCTTGGTACTGTAGCACGCTTGGTACTGTAGCACGCATGGTACTGTAGCACGCATGGTACTGTAGCACGCATGGTACTGTAGCACATGGTACTGTAGCACGCATGGTACTGTAGCACGCTTGGTACTGTAGCACGCATGGTACTGTAGCACGCATGGTACTGTAGCACGCATGGTACTGTAGCACGCATGGTACTGTAGCACGCTTGGTACTGTAGCACGCATGGTACTGTAGCACGCATGGTACTGTAGCACGCTTGGTACTGTAGCAGCATGGTACTGTAGCACGCTTGGTACTGTAGCACGCTTGGTACTGTAGCACGCTTGGTACTGTAGCACGCTGGTACTGTAGCACGCATGGTACTGTAGCACGCACGGTACTGTAGCACGCATGGTACTGTAGCACGCATGGTACTGTAGCACGCACGGTACTGTAGCACGCATGGTACTGTAGCATGCATGGTACTCTAGCACGCATGGTACTGTAGCACGCTTGTTACTGTAGCACGCATGGTACTGTAGCACGCATGGTACTGTAGCATGCATGGTACTGTAGCACGCATGGTACTGTAGCACGCTTGGTACTGTAGCACGCACGGTACTGTAGCACGCATGGTACTGTAGCACGCATGGTACTGTAGCACGCTTGGTACTGTAGCACGCATGGTACTGTAGCACGCATGGTACTGTAGCACGCATGGTACTGTAGCACGCACGGTACTGTAGCACGCTTGGTACTGTAGCACGCATGGTACTGTAGCACGCTTGGTACTGTAGCACGCATGGTACTGTAGCACGCTTGGTACTGTAGCACGCAGGGTACTGTAGCACGCTTGGTACTGTAGCACGCACGGTACTGTAGCACGCATGGTACTGTAGCACGCATGGTACTGTAGCACGCATGGTACTGTAGCACGCCCGGTACTGTAGCACGCATGGTACTGTAGCACGCATGGTACTGTAGCACGCATGGTACTGTAGCACGCATGGTACTGTAGCACGCATGGTACTGTAGCACGCATGGTACTGTAGCACGCATGGTACTGTAGCACGCATGGTACTGTAGCACGCATGGTACTGTAGCACGCTTGGTACTGTAGCACGCTTGGTACTGTAGCACGCAGGGTACTGTAGCACGCATGGTACTGTAGCACGCATGGTACTGTAGCACGCATGGTACTGTAGCACGCATGGTACTGTAGCACGCATGGTACCGTAGCATGCATGGTACTGTAACACGCCCGGTACTGTAGCACGCATGGTACTGTAGCACGCAGGGTACTGTAGCACGCATGGTACTGTAGCACGCATGGTACTGTAGCACGCATGGTACTGTAGCACGCAGGGTACTGTAGCACGCTTGGTACTGTAGCACGCTTGGTACTGTAGCACGCACGGTACTGTAGCACGCATGGTACTGTAGCACGCTTGGTACTGTAGCACGCATGGTACTGTAGCATGCTTGGTACTGTAGCACACATGGTACTGTAGCACGCATGGTACTGTAGCACGCATGGTACGGTAGCACGCATGGTACTGTAGCACGCATGGTACTGTAGCACGCATGGTATGGTAGCACGCATGGTACTGTAGCACGCATGGTACGGTAGCACGCATGGTACTGTAGCACGCTTGGTACTGTAGCACGTATGGTACTGTAGCACGCATGGTACTGTAGCACGCATGGTACTGTAGCACGCTTGGTACTGTAGCACGTATGGTCCTCTAGCACGCACAGTACTGTAGCACGCATGGTACTGTAGCACGCACAGTACTGTAGCACGCATGGTACTGTAGCACGCATGATACTTTAGCACGCTTGGTACTGTAGCATGCATGATACTGTAGCACGCATGGTACTGTAGCACGCTTGGTATTGTAGAACGCACGGTATCTGTAGCACGCATGGTACTGTATCACGCATGATACTGTTGCACGCTAGGTATTGTAGAACGCACGGTACTTTATCACGCTCGGCACTGTAGCAGCACGGTACTGTAGCACGCTCGTTACTGTAGCACGCATAGTACTGTAGCACGCACGGTACTGTAGCACGCACGGAACTGTAACACAAAAGTTACTGTAGCACGCACGGTACTGTAACACGCACGGTACTGTAGCACGCACGGTACTGTAGCACGCACGGAACTGTAACACAAAAGTTACTGTAGCACGCACGGTACTGTAACACGCACGGTACTGTAGCACGCACGGAACTGTATCACGAAATTTACTGTAGCACGCACTGTACAGTAGCAGGCACGGTACTGTAGCACGCACCGTACTGTAGCACGCAAGGTACTGTACCTCGCACGGTTATGTAGCATGTACGGTACCTCATCAAGCACGGTACTGTAGCTCGCACTGTACTGTAGCACGAACGGTACTGTAGCACGCACTGTACTGTAGGACGCACGGTACTGTAACATACACGCGTTACTGTAGCATGCACGGTACAGTAGCACGCACGGTACTGTAGCACTCACGGTACTGTAGCACGCACTGTACTGTAGCACACACGTTACAGTAGCACGCACGGTACAGTAACACGCGTGGTACTGTAACACGCACGGTACTGTAGCACACACGGTACTTATAAGTTTTAGTTTCTGACGCTCCTTGCTCCAAGGTTTACCTTTTCTCAACACTAGGGTGGCTCTCCTTTTTAATCAGCCCCCCCCCCATCTTTTACCCCAGGTGGTAGGGTATTAATTGTGTTACTCCAGTGATTACAAAGTTTACTTTATCGAATATTCTTGAGGGAGTATTCTCGCGTATATATACTGACATGTATACTCAAATGTTAATAATTTCCGTGTAGTTGATACAACTACATATTATTAAGACAGCCAGCTATTATTATTATATAAGGTAATGTAACGTTAAGTTTATTAAGTTTATGTTCGTGCTAATGCTGACCTCCATGTATCCAATAGTGTGATATTGTTTATCATGAGTGTATCATATGTGAAGAGCTTACATTTGGTGCCTGAAGACCTTACATGTGGTGCCTGAAGACCTTACATGTGGTGCCTGAAGACCTTACATGTGGTGCCTGAAGACCTTACATATGGTGCCTGAAGACCATACATGTGGTGCCTGAAGACATTATTAGTTAACAGTGGAGAGGAATTTGTACAGTGTTGCTAGTTATTGTTTCAAATGTTTGATAGTCTTGCCCTAACGTAATTATCACCAGAATTTTGTCGGCATTAGATATAAATATTGATAGCCCACCATATTTACATTAATTTGTAAATATCATGTACATCAATATTTGCATCTGATTTACATCATCAGATGTAAATATCGTTCAGTAAACGTGTTACTCTCATCGCTAATTGGGATTAAGCCCCATTTTGTAACCTGTGAACTTTTAATTATTTAAACTTACTTTATTTAAACTGTTATCATGCACGAAGAGCCACACATCTATGGATCATCCAATATAATCAGCAGACTGCTAGATGTTATTACTGCTCGGCTTAGACTCGCTATAAGTATAGACCAGGGTACAGCACACAACGGTACACCGAACCCCACAAGTGGAGCACCAAGAAGGTACCGCAAGAACATAATTAGTACCACCTATACAAAATAAAGAAATATAGAAATACAGACCATATACATATAGAACATATAATACAGAGCTAATAAACGAATATAAAATATCGCAGAACATAGACAGGGAATATGACATACTAAGGAAACATAACACACACAAGACACCCAAAAAACGGATCCCGTTATCACCACTAAACCGATCAATAACACATGCATAAAATAAAACAAAAATAACACCCAACACGGCATAAAATAAAACAAAAAGCACCCAACACGGTACTGGTAAAACAACATAACATACATCAGTCCAACCGATACATTATATAATACAACTGACCTCGGCCAAAGAAAGAGACACACACAAGACCGGAATGAACCCATTCCAAAGAAAGAACTGCATAACACACACAAACACTCGCAATCTAGGCAAAGCGAACAAGAAAGGGGACACCCCAAACCTTGCTTCAGAGCACACGCACACTGAAGGCCCAAAACAAAGGGACAATAAAAATAAGCAGAGAACATAATTAGGCCACGTTGGACCACCGCCCAACAGGAGTACAGACGCCAACGCACTAACCAAACAAAACACCACACACACACACACACACACACACACACACACACACACACACACACACACACACACACACACACACACACACACACACACACACACACCACACACACACACGCAACACATCCACACCAAAGCAAGTGTAGAGAAGAAACGCACACATACATACAGCAGGGAAGCCGCCGCCCCAACCTCAAGTCAAGAATACAGGACAATGTTGGATGCCGATGCATGCATGACCCTACACCTCTGAAGCTGCAGCGACATATGCCGCTGTGAACCACCGAGCAAGGGTCCCGGAAACGACCGGTGTAAACAACACATCATGTAGTGCAGCCAACATGCAAGAACCCCAAAATCCGAGGCACATCATTGCTATCTAACCGATCTACCCACAATAAAAAAAATAGTTAGAAATAAACACCCGTAATGTTTTCCGCACTGTACAATACCCCCTCGGAAACGACAAGAAGAAAAACCACAACAAATCGACCTGCAAATCTGACCCACAAAGGTAACATTGGTACCTGGAAGCCAATCCACCAGCTAGAAACATTCCCACAGAAGTAAAAACATGGAGCTGGGCTCACATTCCCCTCAATGGGCACAACAATCAGAAACCACAATACCCAGCAATATACAACCGGGCACTTTTCGCCAGAGTTTCGTCGAGAAACCAGTACAACAATTCCCTCTATTTAGGGGTGAGAATCCCACACTGTCACCCATTCCAGCAACGGGTACAACCCCTTCACCTTATAAGCCACATGACACAAAAAGACCTGATACACCTCCTGACAGCCAAAAGATAGAAACCCAGGAAACCGGCACGGCGAACAAACAATGAGAACAGCACTGGAGTACACTGTCGGGTAACAAAAGACACATCCCGAGATCAGATAATTAATGTGAATCGAACAAAAATAAAAGGCCAAAGAATTAAGCCCATCTCCCAACCGAGCCCACTAAGAAAAGTCTCCCAAAATACAGACATTAATTCATATACACATCCGCCATGCGAATCCCACAACTCCTCCAAACGCTGACATAAGGAAGCCCTATGGGAATAGCGTGGTACCGGCCACACCACATAAAGATATATCACCTTCTCCAGCTCAAGAGCACGGGCCCTGTTCAAACATAGATAATGAGGTAAATACCAAACCTTAGATAGAACTTACAATTCACAGTCAGAGCCTGCTGTAAAAATCGTCAAGACTCTTTGACAGCATCATAAGATCATAAGAACAAAGGCAACTGCAGAAGGCCCATCGGCCCATACAAGGCAGCTCCAATCTATAACCACCCAATCCCACTCGTGTACATGTCTAACCCGCACTTGAAACAATCGAGGGACCCCACCTCCACCACGTTACTCGGTAATTGGTTCCACAAATCAACAACCCTGTTACCGAACCAGTATTTACTCAAGTCTTTTCTAAATCTAAATTTATCCAATTTATACCCATTGTTTCGTGTTCTGTCTTGTGTTCATACTTTTATACCCTATTAATATCCCCTTTGTTGTGTCCATTCATCCACTTGTAAACCTCTATCATGTCACCCCTAACTCTTCGCCATTCCAGTGAATTCAACTTAAGCTTTGTTAATCTTTCTTCATATGAAAGATTTCTAATTTGGGAATTAACTTAGTCATCCTACGCTGGACACGTTCAAGTGAATTATATCCATTCTATAGTACGGCAACCAAAACTGAACTGCATAATCTAAATGGGGCATAACCAGAGCAAGATATAGCTGAAGAACCACACCAGGTGTCTTGTTACTAACGCTTCGATTAATAAATCCCAGTGTCCTATTTGCCTTATTACGAACATTCATACATTGATCCTTTTGTCTTAAATTCTTACTAATCATAACTCCCAGATCCCTTTCGCAATCTCAATACCATCTAGCTCGTATCTTGTAACTCTATCGTCATTACCTAGCCTCAGAACTTTACATTTATCAGCATTAAACTGCATCTGCCAATCCTTTGACCATTTCAAAACCCTATTTAGACCAACTTGAAGAGATAGTGAGTCTTCTTCCGTATTAATTTCCCTACCGATTTTTGTATCATCGGCAAATTTGCAATTGTTGCTACTCAAACTTGAATCTAAATCATTTATAATTATTATAAACAACAGAGGTCCCAGGACAGAGCCTTGAGGCACTCCACTTACAATATTTTCCCATCTGACTTGACTCCATTTAACTCTCTGTTTCCTTGGGTATAGCCATGCCCTAATCCAGCTTAATATAGCACCCCCATACCATGATCTCTATCTTTTAATCAGTCTTTCAAGTGGCACTGTATCAAAAGCTTTGCTAAAGTCAAGGCACACAACATCACAATCCTCACCACTATCANGGTAAGCAAAAAAGTTGTGCTATGTGCCACTGGCGTCTCTCTCACTGCTCCTCAGTGAGCGCCTCCTCCAACACCATTGAAGTTTAAAGCCCTGATTAACTGCAGATTTATATCTGTCCTTGCCAACGTTACCATGGCGTTACCATTGACTAGACCTTAATACGACATTGAGAACGTCTTCATGTGACGTTACCATGGCCCACACCATAATACAGCATCAAGAACCTCTTCATGTGACGTTACCATGGCCCACACCATAATACAGCATCAAGAACCTCTTCATGTGACGTTATCATGGCCCACACCATAATAATACAGCATTGAGCGCCGGAGAACATGTTCAATAGAGCCACGGAGTCAGATGAAACCTGACAGTTCAGCTCGTGTCCGCCACACCGCCTAAACTACTCGGTAGTTGCCAGGATTGACATGGTGAACGAACTGCATCTCATCACCTACATTCTCACTGTTAAAGCAGTGACTCAGACACAACTGTAAATTGTAATTTACGAGACTCTCTTTCATTTCCTAAATGCAACTTAAGTTTCAAGGGTCTGTGGAAAGTCGAAGATTCATATTTGCATGCTGAGATTTTCTGTCATGAAATGTATTATTGAGAAACTATCACATAGGTTATTTTCACACTTTATTTACACGCTTTCTGAAAGGCATTTTGTTTTAAGTTATTATTAATGTTTTGGATTAAAACTTTATCTGTCTTGTTATATCAACAAAGAATTAGCTGAATGTGTATATAACATTCCCACAGTAGACTGCTGACCTAATACTGCATTATCTATATAAATACAAATGTAAACGATCGTTTCTTCAAAATCTCAAATTTCCAAAAGTTCTTCACCGATTACTTTGAAATTTTGACACAACGTTCCATTCGAATACGAGCATGTTTGTATATACCTACTATATAAATGTCAAACCTGTAACAGGGAAAAACATGCTTTTTTTTAAACAGTGTAATTTCATGTGAGTGAATGGCGGGGAGGGCGAGGGGCTTGAGGAGGGGGGATGGTGGGAGGACGCAGGGACGGGGGGGGATGATGGGATGAACGAGGGGACGGGGGAGTGGAGAATGGTTGAGAGGACGAGGGGACGGATGGATAGACGCGGGCACTTTCTCTTTTCTTTCTTTTCCATATAACCAGACTGAGCCACAGCATCGCGTGGCCAGGTACAGCTAGTTGTATATAAAAGTGTTCGTTATATATTTTAATACTAATTATTACAGCAACACTCGATGGTAACTCTTGTGAAAGTCACGTGTAACCAGTCAGGTCAGGTTATTGAACTGTATTTTTAGTAACATCATCCACCTAACATCATGGGTGGGGGGAGGGGAGGCTAACATCTGAGTATACACCGCTTCGGATACGTAGTCTTGGGTTCGGGGTTCAATCCCCGATGGAGGCGGAAACAAATGGGCAGAGATTCTTTCACCCTGATGACCCAGTTACCCAGCACTAAATAGGTACCTGGGAGTTAGACAGCTGCTACGGGTTGCTTCCTGGGGATGTGTAACAAAAAGGAGGCCTGATCGAGGACCGGGCCGCGGGGATGCTAAGCCCTGAAATCATTTCAAGATAATCTGAAGGATCCAGGTGTGTAAACGCTCGGCACTGTAGCACGCACGGTACTATAGCCCGTAAAGTACTGTACCATGCAAGATATTGACGCACGGATGGTACTGTAGCACGCACGGTACTACAGACCAAACAGAAGGTACTATGTAAGATAATGACGCAAGGTACTGTACAAGGTATCATGCAAGGTACTGTAGAACGTATTACATATCCTATTTAAGGAATACTCACATTAATTATGTTTTGTTTTTGCATGAAGTCATGTATATATAAATATATATTTATAATGTGTCGTATAGTTGGCAACACAGTGGGGACAGGAGCGGGGATGGCTAGTCAGGTACTAGACGTGTGAATTTCGAGTCATCTTCCTGATAGAATATAGATTGATTGTATTGTGTAGTTGCCAGCAGTTTCCTTTTTATTATTATATATGAATAATTGTGATTTATATAAAATACATTACCTCTGTTTATGCATGTTAACCTGATCATTCTTATTTAAGTTGTTTTAATGTTTGTCTTAGTCCAGTGATAGTGCTTATTTAAACAAGTTAGTTTTATATAAATTTACCATTCGTTGTGTTGTGAGGGAGCGGGGACGCCAATTTACTCAGTAGCTGAGGAGGGCCTCCATCAAGTGCTCTGATTCTGATAAGTGTCTGTTGTGTATTTTTCTGTTTTGTTTTAGTAGTTACAATTATCTGGTGAGAATATCTTATTAGATTATCAATACTTTTGTAGGCCATCTGATTACTGTTATACCTGAATGAAGATTAACCTTGATTTCTATACACTTTTAGCATATGTAAATATATTTATATACCGTAATATTTACACGGTACTGAAGCACGCACAGTACTGTAGCACACATGGTACTGAAGCACGCTTGGTACTGTAGCACACACGGTACTGTAGCACGCACGGTACTGTAGCACGCACGGTACTGTAGCACGCACGGTACTGTAGCACGCACGGTACTGTAGCACGCACGGCACTGTAGCACGCACGGCACTGTAGCACGCATGGTACTGTAGTACGCTCGGCACTGTGGCAAGAACAGTACTGTATCACGCACGGTACTGTGTCAGGCACGGTACTGTAACACACTCGGTACTGTAGCACCCACGGTAGTGTAGCACGCACAGTACTGTATCACGCACGGTAGTGTAGAACGCATGATAATGTAGCGTGCTCGGTACTGTATCACGCACGGTACTGTAGCACGCACGGTACTGTAGCCCGCACGGTACTGTAGCACGCACTGTACTGTAGCACGCACGGTACTGTAGCAAGCTCGGCACTGTAGCACGCACTGTACTATAGCACGCACTGTACAACAGCAAGCTCGGCACTGTAGCACGCACTGTACAATAGCACGCTCGGCACTGTAGCACGCATTGTACTGTAGCACGTTTGGCACTGTAGCCGCTGGACACTGTAGCACGCATGTACTGTAGAACGCACGGCACTGTAGCACGCACGGCACTGTAGCACGCACGGTACTGTGTCAGGCACGGTACTGTAACACGCTCGGTACTGTAGCACCCACGGTAGTGTAGCACGCACAGTACTGTATCACGCACGGTAGTGTAGAACGCATGATAATGTAGCGTGCTCGGTACTGTCACGCACGGTACTGTAGCACGCACGGTACTGTAGCACGCACGGTACTATAGCACTCACGGTACTGTATTAAGCACGATACTGTAACACGCATGTACTGTAGCACGCACGGTACTGTAACGTGCATGGTACTGTAGCACGCACAGTACTGTAACACGCATGGTACTGTAGCACGCACGGTACTGAAGCACGCATGGTTCTGTAGAACGCACGGTACTGTAGCACGCACTGTACTATGGCACGCATGGTACTGTAGCACGCTCTGCACTGTAGCACGCATGGTACTGTAGCACGCACGGTACTGTAGCACCTATGGTACTGTAGCACGCTCGGTACTGTATCACTCTGCACACTGTAGCACGCATGGAACTGTAGCACGCATGGTACTGTAGCACGCTCAGCACTGTAGCACCTATGGTACTGTAGCACGCTCGGTACTGTAGCACTCTGCACACTGTAGCACGCTCGGCACTGTATCACGCATGGTACTGTAGCACGCTCGGCACTGTAGCACGCACGGTACTGTAGCACGCACGGTACTGTAGCACGCATAGCACTGTAGCACGCATGGTACTGTAGCATGCACGGTACTGTATCACACGTGGTACTGTAGCACGCATGGTACTGTAGCACGCATGGTACTGTAGCACGCACGGTACTGTAGGATGCACGTACTGTAGCACGCTTGGTACTGTAGCACGCTTGGTACTGTAGCACGCACGGTACTGTAGCACGCACGGTACTGTAGCACGCATGGTACTGTAGCACGCATGGTACTGTAGCACGCGTGGTACTGTAGCACGCTAGGTACTGTAGCACGCTTGGTACTGTAGCACGCATGTACTGTAGCACGCACGGTACTGAAGCACGCATGGTACTGTAGCACGCATGGTACTGTAGCACGCTTGGTACTGTAGCACGCATGGTACTGTAGGACGCTTGGTACTGTAGCACGCTTGGTACTGTAGCACGCACGGTACTGTAGCACGCTTGGTACTGTAGCACGCACGTTACTGTAGCACGCATGGTACTGTAGCACGCATGGTACTGTAGCACGCATGGTACTGTAGCACGCTTGGTACTGTAGTACGCTTGGTACTGTAGCACGCTTGGTACTGTAGCACACCGCACGGTACTGTAGCACGCATAGCACTGTAGCATGCATGGTACTGTAGCACGCATGGTACTGTAGCACATATGGGTACTGTAGCACGCTTGGTACTGTAGCACGCTTGGTACTGTAGCAAATTGGGTACTGTAGCACGCTTGGTACTGTAGCACGCATGGTACTGTAGCACGCTTGGTACTGTAGCACGCTTGGTACTGTAGCACGCATGGTACTGTAGCACGCTTGGTACTGTAGCACGCATGGTACTGTAGGACGCTTGGTACTGTAGCACGCTTGGTACTGTAGCA
>WNGS01007533.1:74720-92342 GCA_020271785.1 Procambarus virginalis
CCCCCGTAGTCCCTGCCATCCCAGGCCCCAGTAGTCCCTGCCATCCCAGGCCCCAGTAGTCCCTGCCATCCCAGGCCCCAGTAGTCCCTGCCATCCCAGGCCCCAGTAGTCCCTGCCATCCCAGGCCCCAGTAGTCCCTGCCATCCCAGGCCCAGTAGTCCCTGCCATCCCAGGCCCCAGTAGTCCCTGCCATCCCAGGCCCAGTAGTCCCTGCCATCCCAGGCCCCAGTAGTCCCTGCCATCCCAGGCCCCAGTAGTCCCTGCCATCCCAGGCCCCAGTAGTCCCTGCCATCCCAGGCCCCAGTAGTCCCTGCCATCCCGGCCCCAGTAGTCCCTGCCATCCCAGGCCCCCAGTAGTCCCTGCCATCCAGGCCCCAGTAGTCCCTGCCATCCCAGGCCCCCGTAGTCCCTGCCATCCCAGGCCCCAGTAGTCCCTGCCATCCCAGCCCCAGTAGTCCCTGCCATCCCGGCCCCAGTAGTCCCTGCCATCCCAGGCCCCAGTAGTCCCTGCCATCCCAGGCCCAGTAGTCCCTGCCATCCCAGGCCCCAGTAGTCCCTGCCATCCCAGGCCCCCGTAGTCCCTGCCATCCCAGGCCCCAGTAGTCCCTGCCATCCCACCCCAGTAGTCCCTGCCATCCCAGGCCCCAGTAGTCCCTGCCATCCCAGGCCCCAGTAGTCCCTGCCATCCCAGGCCCCAGTAGTCCCTGCCATCCCAGGCCCCAGTAGTCCCTGCCATCCCAGGCCCCAGTAGTCCCTGCCATCCCAGGCCCCAGTAGTCCCTGCCATCCCAGGCCCCGTAGTCCCTGCCATCCCAGGCCCCAGTAGTCCCTGCCATCCCAGGCCCCAGTAGTCCCTGCCATCCCAGGCCCCAGTAGTCCCTGCCATCCCAGGCCCCAGTAGTCCCTGCCATCCCAGGCCCCAGTAGTCCCTGCCATCCCAGGCCCCAGTAGTCCCTGCCATCCCAGGCCCCAGTAGTCCCTGCCATCCCAGGCCCCAGTAGTCCCTGCCATCCCAGGCCCCGTAGTCCCTGCCATCCCAGGCCCCAGTAGTCCCTGCCATCCCAGGCCCCAGTAGTCCCTGCCATCCCAGGCCCCAGTAGTCCCTGCCATCCCAGGCCCCAGTAGTCCCTGCCATCCCAGGCCCCAGTAGTCCCTGCCATCCCAGGCCCCAGTAGTCCCTGCCATCCCAGGCCCCAGTAGTCCCTGCCATCCCAGGCCCCAGTAGTCCCTGCCATCCCAGGCCCCAGTAGTCCCTGCCATCCCAGGCCCCAGTAGTCCCTGCCATCCCAGGCCCCAGTAGTCCCTGCCATCCCAGGCCCCAGTAGTCCCTGCCATCCCAGGCCCAGTAGTCCCTGCCATCCCAGGCCCCAGTAGTCCCTGCCATCCCAGGCCCCAGTAGTCCCTGCCATCCCAGGCCCCAGTAGTCCCTGCCATCCCAGGCCCCAGTAGTCCCTGCCATCCCAGGCCCAGTAGTCCCTGCCATCCCAGGCCCCAGTAGTCCCTGCCATCCCAGGCCCCAGTAGTCCCTGCCATCCCAGGCCCCAGTAGTCCCTGCCATCCCAGGCCCCAGTAGTCCCTGCCATCCCAGGCCCCAGTAGTCCCTGCCATCCCAGGCCCCAGTAGTCCCTGCCATCCCAGGCCCCAGTAGTCCCTGCCATCCCAGGCCCAGTAGTCCCTGCCATCCCAGGCCCCAGTAGTCCCTGCCATCCCAGGCCCCAGTAGTCCCTGCCATCCCAGGCCCCAGTAGTCCCTGCCATCCCAGGCCCCGTAGTCCCTGCCATCCCAGGCCCCAGTAGTCCCTGCCATCCCAGGCCCCAGTAGTCCCTGCCATCCCAGGCCCAGTAGTCCCTGCCATCCCAGGCCCCCGTAGTCCCTGCCATCCCAGGCCCCAGTAGTCCCTGCCATCCCAGGCCCCAGTAGTCCCTGCCATCCCAGCCCCCGTAGTCCCTGCCATCCCAGGCCCCAGTAGTCCCTGCCATCCCAGGCCCCAGTAGTCCCTGCCATCCCAGGCCCCCAGTAGTCCCTGCCATCCCAGGCCCCAGTAGTCCCTGCCATCCCAGGCCCCAGTAGTCCCTGCCATCCCGGCCCCAGTAGTCCCTGCCATCCCAGGCCCCAGTAGTCCCGCCATCCCAGGCCCCAGTAGTCCCTGCCATCCCAGGCCCAGTAGTCCCTGCCATCCCAGGCCCCAGTAGTCCCTGCCATCCCAGGCCCCAGTAGTCCCTGCCATCCCAGGCCCCCAGTAGTCCCTGCCATCCCAGGCCCCGTAGTCCCTGCCATCCCAGGCCCAGTAGTCCCTGCCATCCAGCCCCGGCGTCCCCCCCCCCCAGGCCCCAGTAGTCCCTGCCATCCCAGGCCCCAGTAGTCCCTGCCATCCCAGGCCCCAGTAGTCCCTGCCATCCCAGGCCCCAGTAGTCCCTGCCATCCCAGGCCCCAGTAGTCCCTGCCATCCCTGGCCCCAGTAGTCCCTGCCATCCAGGCCCCAGTAGTCCCTGCCATCCCAGGCCCCAGTAGTCCCTGCCATCCCAGGCCCCAGTAGTCCCTGCCATCCCAGGCCCCAGTAGTCCCTGCCATCCCAGGCCCCAGTAGTCCCTGCCATCCCAGGCCCCAGTAGTCCCTGCCATCCCAGGCCCCAGTAGTCCCTGCCATCCCAGGCCCCAGTAGTCCCTGCCATCCCAGGCCCAGTAGTCCCCCCCCCCAGGCCCCAGTAGTCCCTGCCATCCCAGGCCCCAGTAGTCCCTGCCATCCCAGGCCCCAGTAGTCCCTGCCATCCCAGGCCCCAGTAGTCCCTGCCATCCCAGGCCCCAGTAGTCCCTGCCATCCCAGGCCCCAGTAGTCCCTGCCATCCCAGGCCCCAGTAGTCCCTGCCATCCCAGGCCCCAGTAGTCCCTGCCATCCCAGCCCCAGTAGTCCCTGCCATCCCAGGCCCCAGTAGTCCCTGCCATCCCAGCCCCAGTAGTCCCTGCCATCCCAGGCCCCAGTAGTCCCTGCCATCCCAGGCCCCAGTAGTCCCTGCCATCCAGGCCCCAGTAGTCCCTGCCATCCCAGGCCCCAGTAGTCCCTGCCATCCCAGGCCCCAGTAGTCCCTGCCATCCCAGGCCCCAGTAGTCCTGCCATCCCAGGCCCAGTAGTCCCTGCCATCCCAGGCCCCAGTAGTCCCTGCCATCCCAGGCCCCAGTAGTCCCTGCCATCCCAGGCCCAGTAGTCCCTGCCATCCCAGGCCCCGTAGTCCCTGCCATCCCAGGCCCCAGTAGTCCCTGCCATCCCAGGCCCCAGTAGTCCCTGCCATCCCAGGCCCAGTAGTCCCTGCCATCCCAGGCCCAGTAGTCCCTGCCATCCCAGGCCCCGTAGTCCCTGCCATCCCAGGCCCCAGTAGTCCCTGCCATCCCAGGCCCCAGTAGTCCCTGCCATCCCAGGCCCCAGTAGTCCCTGCCATCCCAGGCCCCCGTAGTCCCTGCCATCCCAGGCCCCAGTAGTCCCTGCCATCCCAGGCCCCAGTAGTCCCTGCCATCCCAGGCCCCAGTAGTCCCTGCCATCCCAGGCCCCAGTAGTCCCTGCCATCCCAGGCCCCAGTAGTCCCTGCCATCCCAGGCCCCGTAGTCCCTGCCATCCCAGGCCCCAGTAGTCCCTGCCATCCCTGGCCCCAGTAGTCCCTGCCATCCCAGGCCCCAGTAGTCCCTGCCATCCCAGGCCCCAGTAGTCCCTGCCATCCCAGGCCCCAGTAGTCCCTGCCATCCCAGGCCCCGTAGTCCCTGCCATCCCAGGCCCCAGTAGTCCCTGCCATCCCAGGCCCCAGTAGTCCCTGCCATCCCAGGCCCCCGTAGTCCCTGCCATCCAGGCCCCAGTAGTCCCTGCCATCCCTGGCCCCAGTAGTCCCTGCCATTCCAGGCCCCCGTAGTCCCTGCCATCCCTGGCCCCAGTAGTCCCTGCCATCCCAGGCCCCCGTAGTCCCTGCCATCCCAGGCCCCAGTAGTCCCTGCCATCCCTGGCCCCAGTAGTCCCTGCCATCCCAGGCCCCCGTAGTCCCTGCCATCCCAGGCCCCAGTAGTCCCTGCCATCCCAGGCCCCAGTAGTCCCTGCCATCCCAGGCCCCAGTAGTCCCTGCCATCCCAGGCCCCAGTAGTTCCTGCCATCCCAGGCCCCAGTAGTCCCTGCCATCCCAGGCCCCAGTAGTCCCTGCCATCCCAGGCCCCAGTAGTCCCTGCCATCCCAGGCCCCAGTAGTCCCTGCCATCCCATGCACCACACTATCCCCAAGTACCTCTCCCTCCAACCCCAGTTAACTACCCAACAGGAGTACTTACCCACATTTCTCTGCTAATGTAGCAGCTTCCTACATGAGAGCGGAGAGTACGCGATAAAGGACTAAGGAAAGTAAGCTTTAAGGTACTGAAACATAGGATTACAAATAAAGGAAGTGAGCTGGCCGAAAGGGTGCAAGAAGGACATGTAGATGTAATAGCACTCACAGAGCCCAAATTGTCAGGCATCATAACAACTGCAGTGTTTCTGCAGGACAACAATTGAGTAAGGCAAAAAGAGGGAAGGCAGTGAAGGAGGAGGAAGAGGAGTGGCCCTGATGATAAGGAACGACTTGTGTTTTGATAACATGGATATCCTGGACAGTGAAGGATTCATTACATAACAGGAACTATTACCATGAGAGGACCTAAGATAATATTAACAGTAATTTATAATTCTCCATTAAGTGACAGAAGACGCAAGCAGGAGTTTGATACACCACTACCATAATATAATAGAGAAGGGAAGGGAACTATGAGGGGGAAAAGCGCTAAGCCATTACGACTATATAGCACTGGGAAGGGATCAGGATAAGGATTTGGGATGGGACGGGGGGGGAGTGAATGGTTCCCA
Source organism: Procambarus virginalis (assembly GCA_020271785.1). NCBI lineage: Eukaryota > Metazoa > Arthropoda > Malacostraca > Decapoda > Cambaridae > Procambarus > Procambarus virginalis. Next base: position 79,591 of record WNGS01007533.1, read on the forward strand.
ACTACTTTGACGGTCGGGGATTGAACGCCGACCCGCATGAAGGGAGACCGTCGCTCTACAGTCCAGCCCAAGTGGTTGGGAATATAATAGAGAGAGCACCTTCAAATTGCCTACAGGAATGGTGCCAGTCTTTTAATCGTGGGTGTCTTCAACCATGGAAAGATAGACCACATGGAGGTGCAGGTCATGGAAAGCTAAACTCTTGGAAGTTGCAACAAGGAAATTTCTGAGCCAATATATCAGGGAACCCACAAGAATGAGAGTCAATTTCCCAATTTGAATACCAGGCAATGAGATGAAGAAGATCGTGAGGAAAACTTAGAGAACCTCTGGAAAGAAGGACTTTGTAATATACCACCAGCATGGGTTCTGGAATAGTAAATCATGCCTCACAGGTTTAATGGAATTCTACGACCTGGCAACAAAAATTAGGAAGAAAGAGAAGGGTGGGCAGACTGCATATTATTGGACACGGTACCCAAAAAGAGGCTGTTACAAAAGTTGGAGAAACAGGCAGGAGTAAAAGATGCGGTGTTCCAATTGATAAGGGAGTATCTAAGCAACGTGAAACAGAGAGTAACTGTGAAGGTGGAGACCTCAGAGTGACGAGATGTCACAAGCGGAATCTCACAGGGCTCTGTACTCGGACCCATCCTGTTTTTTATATATAGGTAAACGATCTTCCAGAGGGTATAGACTCATTTTTCTCAATGTTTGCTGATGATGCTAAAATTATGAGGGAATGTTAAAGATAGAGTAAGATAGAGACTAAAAGACGACATTGAGAGACTGCCGAAATAATCCAGAAAATGGCTACTAAAGTTTAACTCAGGTAAGTGTTAAGTTACTATTAGGTTACTATTAAGTTTCTTATTATTACTAATAAGTTACTATTAAGTTACTATTACTATTAGTTACTAATAGTAAGTGTTACTAGTACTATTAGTTACTAAGTTACTATTATTACTGTTACTAATATTAGGTGAAGAGAGCAGGAGGCCGATCAAAGGGTACCATTTAAGAGGTAAAATCCTTTAGAAACTTGTGTAAGGAATCGTTCAGAAGCTTTTATACCACATTTATCAGACCAATCCTAGAGTATGCAGTGCCAGCCTTGAGTCCATACTTAATTAAACACAAGACAAAGTTAGAGAAAATTCAGAGGTATTCCACCAGAGTAGCTGAGAGGTATGAGTTACGAGGAAAGGCTAAGGGACCCTCTGTCTCCCCCGAACGACCCATAGACACTTCAAGATGTTACACAACTAAGGATTACATTCTCTCCAATCCACTACCACTTACGGGCTACTCATGCCCATGCCACCTCTTGTGGTGACCTAATCTTCAACAACAACAACATACGGGAACTAAACCTCATGATCCTGGAAGAGAGAAGTGTTCAGGGAGACATGATCAGCAACTACAAAATTCACAGAGGAATTAACAGGGTAGATAAATAACAAATTTAGCACATTTGTACACGAGCACAGATGGAAACTTAGTACTCAAAGGAGTCACAGAGACATTAGAAAGAATTTAGTGTCAGAGTAGTTATCAGATGGAATGCGTTAGGCAGTGATGTGGTGGAGGCTGACTCCATACACAGTTTCAAATGTAAATATAATAAGAGCCCAGTAGGCTCAGGATCCTAAACACCAGTTCACAGACCATTAATCTTGGTATACCCGACCACCATAACCACTCGCATGTATTACCAGGCGGCGAAAGTCCCTTTGCATCCCTGGCCGCCATTATGTCTGGCATCCCAGTTCACAAGTTTTCTGGCATCTCATCCAATGCCACGATAGCCCTTGGCATTATTTGCCGTCTTGGCCTACGGAGTCATATCCCTAAAATGTCCTCGGGATCTGAGGCCACAATAGCCCATGGTATGCTAGGCCACCACAGTCCCAGGCCACCACATTCACAGTCCACCTTAGTCCATGAAATCAATGGCCACAACAGACCCTGAAATCGTAGCCCAAAATAGATCCTTAGATCCTATGCCACCATAAGCAACCGCATCCCGGCAACGATAGTCCCAAGTATCAAAGGCCACCGAGGTCTCAGCCTCTAAGTTTCTTGGCATCCCAGACCACCATCGGCCCTTGGATCACAGACCAAAATACCCAATGGCATCCCAGGCCACCGTAGTCACTGGTATCAGAGGCCACCATTGTCTTTAGGATCATACACGACCATAACACAGGCATCTCAGGCAAGTATGGTTCATGGAACAACTGGCCAGCATAGTCCCTGGCATTTCATCCCAGGCCACTATAGTCAGTGAAACGACCAGCTACCATAGTCTCTTGCTACCCAGAACAATATTGTCCCTTTGCTTCCTAGGCCACACAGTCACTGGGATTGCAGACTACCTTACTCTCTGGTATCCCAGGCCGACATATTGCATGTGATCACATTTCATCGTAATCAGTTGGACCACTGATTACAGTAAAAAGGTGCCCACGTTGCACTTCACTTCACAAGGACACTTCACCAGTGTCCTTGTTGCATTATCACACTTCACCAGTGTCCTTGTTGCACTACCCCACTTCACCAGTGACCTTGCTGCACTATCCCACTTCACAGTGGGGTATAAAATTTATGTGTTTAAAGATTGTGTTATAATGGTATAACACAATCAGTGTTATAAATTTAACGAGCTGTTATGGGGGTATTGAGTATTATGGAGAAGGGCCAGCAATTAGAATCAAGATGTATCTGAGTTAGTGGCACACATAGGCCCGGCCCCCAAGGAACATAGGTTCCTCTTTATGCTTTAATGTTTTAGAACAGATCTGTCGTCTGGGATACAATCATCTACGCCACTACGACTCGGCCACGTCATCGAGTCGGGCCATGAATGTGTCCACAAGGTCCGCTTCGCTTTCACCACTCGGAAAGTTCCTTGTGTCCTCTGGATTTACCACCTTGGCAAGCACAGGGCTGCCCTTACATTTGAGTCCCATGGACCTGGTCACTGCGCATGCAGGGTGCACAACATTATCCTCTGCGGTGGGTAGATCCAGGGAAACCTTAGGGGTAGGCAACATAATAGGCAGTCTGGAGTCCCCTACCTTATCCCCTGCTAAATCATTACCCAATATTACATCAACATTAGGGAAAGGTAGGTAAGAAGTGACTCCGACTGTACAAACACTCTTGTGGAAATCAGATTCCAGGGTAACCTTATGGAGGGGTACTGCTCGAGTATCACTAGTGACACCCTCGACCAGTACCACCTCTCCAGTGTGGAGAGTGTTGGCACCTTGCAAAGCATTCTCCAAAATTAATGTCTGGATGGCACCGGTGTCTCGGAAGATCACCACGTCCTTCCAGGAAGAACCCTTAGACAAAAGTAGTCTCCCTTTCGATAAGAATGGGGTAAGCAGGTCCAACCACTGTGGGTTGGAGGTCTTACTCCCTAACCCTTCAGAAGGCCTCAAGCCTTGTGTCACAACCTGAGCATTGGGTCTTTTTTCTGGGTACAGTTGCCAACAACAAATAGTAGGGTGGTTTGCACGTTTACAGTGACCACAGACACGTCGGGGAAAAGAGACATTACTAATAGAATTGCCCTTTGGTTCACCCTTAGGTGCCGAGGGGCTAGAACATTTAACAGGGTTAGTTATGTCGGAAACAGAAGGGGCATTAGTTATAGGGTTATAATGGGCTGATCTGGACTGGCTGTGAGTATAAGTTTTGTTACTCTGTGGGATATAATTATTTTTATTGGGCCTTTTGCCAACTGGTAGTTTTCTGCCATCTTGGCCAAATCTACTATATTAGAATCTACCTCTGTCCTTCCTCTAATGTAATGTGCTACATTCTCTGGCATATTATCTATAAAATTCTCCACTAAAACTAAATTTTTAATTGCCTCATATGTTTCGACTTTAGCCGAGCGAATCCATTTTTCAAACAATCTAATTGGGTCATTAGCAAATTCAGTGAGAGGATGGTTGTGAGTAGGCCTAAGGTTGCAATAAGCTTGGCGGTGAGATTCAGGCGTAATTTCATATGCCCTCAAAACCCGTTCCCTGACTTTACTATATTCAAAACACTCGTCGTCAGGCATGTATATAAAAATATCTTGTGCTTTACCCTTAAGCCGCCCCTGTAAGATTTTCACCCACTCTTCCTTAGGCCAGTTCATGGACATGGCCAGTCTCTGACAAAGGTTGAAAAATCTTTCAGGGTCTGACTCTGAAAATTCAGGCAAGTTATGCTTTTTATCAGAATGCCTGGGGTTTGAGTCCCCGGCAGGTGGTGGTACAGCGGTATCTGTTCTAATTCTTGCTGCCTCATTTTTGAGCCTTTGCTCTTCAACTTTAGCATTTTGTTTTAACAATTTGCCTCTCGTTCTGCTACTCTAGCCTTTTGCTCTGCCAGTCTTAACTGGGCTAGTTGTAATTCTAACTCCATATTTCTACTAGCTACACTTTCAGCTGGACTGGGCTGGCATAAAATTGTATCATTTAGCCATAGTTCTTGGTCTATACATTGCTGTAAAATTTCGTTCACCGAGGTCCACTTTTATCCGTGTCATTTAACTCGAGGCCAAATTCCTTGCCTAACAATACTAAATTACATTTTGGTGAGCTTCTTAATCTCTACCACTGAAGGGTACTTTGCCAGTTCCTGCATTTCAGCCTCCATCACTAATTAACTTATCTCCCAGCAAAAGAAAAAATTAAAAATAAAAATTGAAAAAAAACAAAAAACTGCACGTCCCTTAACACAAGGCGACACTTACCTCAATCGTGAAGGGATCCAGCTGGGTGTCCAGTCAGTGCAAGATATACCTTTCGCTAGTTGAGCTGGGCCCTAGGCTAACACACAACCGTTCTGCGGAAAACAAGAATTTTTAGTTTTGTCTTTCAAAAATCTAATTTTTTACAATTAAAAGGTTCCTCCCGATCAGGCCAACCACTTGTTATAAATTTAACGAGCTGTTATGGGGGTATTGAGTATTATGGAGAAGGGCCAGCAATTAGAATCAAGATGTATCTGAGTTAGTGGCACACATAGGCCCGGCCCCCAAGGAACATAGGTTCCTCTTTATGCTTTAAGGTTTTAGAACAGATCTGTCGTCTGGGATACAATCATCTACGCCACTACAACAGGAGTAATGAATACACCTCAAAAACTAACTTATTTATTAAACCCTCTTAACAACCCCCATAAACATTAAATAACAATAACAATAAGAATAATTACTTTACCACACTATCTTACTTTAAAAGCCTTGGTCCACTAAAGCAGGATACAAGGTTTTACAATTAGGACAAACTAGGGTAAAGTCTACTAGTGAAGAACTTGAAAGCTAGAGGCAGTTTAGGGTAGTGAGCCCACGTGGTACCATAACAAAACGCAACACTTAGGGATATCCAAAACACTGGCTTATACTACACAATATCTTCACAAGTCTTACAAGCACAGCAGTAAGCACGGTTACACATAAAGGTACTTATCTTTGTAGTTACAGGAACTTAAGGTAAGGGAAAGGGAGAAGGAGGAGGAGAATCAAGGCAGAGCCCCACAGGGAGATCTTTACACCACACAGCCCGAACAGAGAAGAAGGAGCCAGCGTCCACTCGCCAAGCTCCCGAGTTGTTGTGGTTACCGGGAGGAGCCTAATTGATCGTGCAGCTTAAACACATTACAAATCTTCACCGACGTACAATACTGTTTACTTTACTCGTTCTAAGGATAGTTAATAATTACTTCGCTGTTATACTTAATCCACAACAAGCTCAAGAGTCTGAATGCTCTGTGCGAACAAGATTTGTCTTACATCTGGCAAGGAAGATAGGAACGCGCATCGACAAGCGCACCAAATAATGTATGGTAAATTATTTTAGAGCTCAATTTGACCTCTGGTTTCCACTGAGAAACCCAGGGTCGTAACAGTCCTTGTTGCACTAGCCCACTTCACCAGTGTCCTTGTTGCACTAGCCCACTTCACCAGTGTCCTTGTTGCACTACCCCACTTCACCCGTGTCCTTGTTGCACTACCCCACTTCACCAGTGTCCTTGTTGCACTACCCCACTTCACCAGTGTCCTTGTTGCACTACCCCACTTCACAGTGACCTTGTTGCACTAGCCCACTTCACCAGTGTCCTTGTTGCACTAGCCCACTTCACCAGTGTCCTTGTTGCACTAGCCCACTTCACCCATGTCCTTGTTGCACTAGCCCACTTCACCATGTCCTTGTTGCACTAGCCCACTTCACCAGTGACCTTGTTGCACTAGCCCACTTCACCAGTGTCCTTGTTGCACTAGCCCACTTCACCCGTGTCCTTGTTGCACTACCCCACTTCACCTGTGTCCTTGTTGCACTAGCCCACTTCACAGTGTCCTTGTTGCACTACCCCACTTCACCAGTGACCTTGTTGCACTACCCCACTTCACCTGTGTCCTTGTTGCACTAGCCCACTTCACCAGTGTCCTTGTTGCACTACCCCACTTCACAGTGTCCTTGTTGCACTACCCCACTTCACCTGTGTCCTTGTTGCACTACCCCACTTCACCAGTGTCCTTGTTGCACTAGCCCACTTCACCAGTGTCCTTGTTGCACTACCCACTTCACAGTGTCCTTGTTGCACTACCCCACTTCACCTGTGTCCTTGTTGCACTAGCCCACTTCACCCGTGTCCTTGTTGCACTACCCCACTTCACAGTGTCCTTGTTGCACTAGCCCACTTCACCCGTGTCCTTGTTGCACTAGCCCACTTCACAGTGTCCTTGTTGCACTACCCCACTTCACCTGTGTCCTTGTTGCACTAGCCCACTTCACCAGTGACCTTGTTGCACTACCCCACTTCACTAGTGACCTTGTTGCACTAGCCCACTTCACCAGTGTCCTTGTTGCACTACCCCACTTCACCAGTGACCTTGTTGCACTACCCCACTTCACCAGTGTCCTTGTTGCACTACCCCACTTCACCAGTGTCCTTGTTGCACTACCCCACTTCACAGTGTCCTTGTTGCACTACCCCACTTCACCAGTGTCCTTGTTGCACTACCCCACTTCACCAGTGTCCTTGTTGCACTACCCCACTTCACCAGTGTCCTTGTTGCACTACCCCACTTCACCAGTGTCCTTGTTGCACTACCCCACTTCACAGTGTCCTTGTTGCACTACCCCACTTCACAGTGACCTTGTTGCACTACCCCACTTCACCAGTGACCTTGTTGCACTACCCCACTTCACCAGTGACCTTGTTGCACTAGCCCACTTCACCAGTGTCCTTGTTGCACTACCCCACTTCACAGTGACCTTGTTGCACTACCCCACTTCACAGTGTCCTTGTTGCACTACCCCACTTCACCAGTGTCCTTGTTGCACTACCCCACTTCACCAGTGACCTTGTTGCACTACCCCACTTCACCAGTGACCTTGTTGCACTAGCCCACTTCACAGTGACCTTGTTGCACTACCCCACTTCACCAGTGACCTTGTTGCACTAGCCCACTTCACCAGTGTCCTTGTTGCACTAGCCCACTTCACCAGTGTCCTTGTTGCACTACCCCACTTCACAGTGTCCTTGTTGCACTACCCCACTTCATCCGTGTCCTTGTTGCACTACCCCACTTCACCCGTGTCCTTGTTGCACTACCCCACTTCACCTGTGTCCTTGTTGCACTACCCCACTTCACAGTGACCTTGTTGCACTACCCCACTTCACAGTGACCTTGTTGCACTACCCCACTTCACCGTGTCCTTGTTGCACTACCCCACTTCACCAGTGACCTTGTTGCACTAGCCCACTTCACCCGTGTCCTTGTTGCACTACCCCACTTCATCCGTGTCCTTGTTGCACTACCCCACTTCACCAGTGACCTTGTTGCACTAGCCCACTTCACCCGTGTCCTTGTTGCACTACCCCACTTCACCTGTGTCCTTGTTGCACTACCCCATTTCACTAGTGACCTTGTTGCACTAGCCCACTTCACAGTGTCCTTGTTGCACTACCCCACTTCACAGTGTCCTTGTTGCACTACCCCACTTCACCAGTGTCCTTGTTGCACTACCCCACTTCACAGTGTCCTTGTTGCACTACCCCACTTCACAGTGTCCTTGTTGCACTACCCCACTTCACCAGTGACCTTGTTGCACTACCCACTTCACAGTGTCCTTGTTGCACTACCCCACTTCACTAGTGACCTTGTTGCACTAGCCCACTTCACAGTGTCCTTGTTGCACTACCCCACTTCACCTGTGTCCTTGTTGCACTAGCCCACTTCACCAGTGTCCTTGTTGCACTAGCCCACTTCACAGTGACCTTGTTGCACTACCCCACTTCACCAGTGTCCTTGTTGCACTAGCCCACTTCACCAGTGTCCTTGTTGCACTAGCCCACTTCACAGTGACCTTGTTGCACTACCCCACTTCACCAGTGTCCTTGTTGCACTACCCCACTTCACAGTGTCCTTGTTGCACTACCCCACTTCACCAGTGTCCTTGTTGCACTACCCCACTTCACCAGTGTCCTTGTTGCACTAGCCCACTTCACAGTGACCTTGTTGCACTAGCCCACTTCACCAGTGTCCTTGTTGCACTAGCCCACTTCACAGTGACCTTGTTGCACTACCCCACTTCACAGTGTCCTTGTTGCACTACCCCACTTCACAGTGTCCTTGTTGCACTACCTCACTTCACAGTGTCCTTGTTGCACTACCCCACTTCACCAGTGTCCTTGTTGCACTACCCCACTTCACAGTGTCCTTGTTGCACTACCCCACTTCATCCGTGTCCTGTTGCACTAGCCCACTTCACCAGTGTCCTTGTTGCACTAGCCCACTTCACCAGTGACCTTGTTGCACTACCCCACTTCACCCGTGACCTTGTTGCACTAGCCCACTTCACCCGTGACCTTGTTGCACTAGCCCACTTCACCAGTGTCCTTGTTGCACTAGCCCACTTCACCCGTGTTCTTGTTGCACTACCCCACTTCACCAGTGACCTTGTTGCACTACCCCACTCACAGTGTCCTTGTTGCACTAGCCCACTTCACCAGTGTCCTTGTTGCACTACCCCACTTCATCCGTGTCCTTGTTGCACTACCCCACTTCACCAGTGTCCTTGTTGCACTAGCCCACTTCACCAGTGTCCTTGTTGCACTACCCCACTTCACCAGTGTCCTTGTTGCACTACCCCACTTCACAGTGTCCTTGTTGCACTAGCCCACTTCACCAGTGTCCTTGTTGCACTACACCACTTCACCAGTGACCTTGTTGCACTACCCCACTTCACCCGTGACCTTGTTGCACTAGCCCACTTCACCAGTGTCCTTGTTGCACTACCCCACTTCACCCGTGTCTTGTTGCACTACCCACTTCACAGTGACCTTGTTGCACTACCCCACTTCACAGTGACCTTGTTGCACTACCCCACTTCACCAGTGACCTTGTTGCACTACCCCACTTCACCAGTGACCTTGTTGCACNGTAGTCCCTGCCATCCCAGGCCCAGTAGTCCCTGCCATCCCAGGCCCCAGTAGTCCCTGCCATCCCAGGCCCCAGTAGTCCCTGCCATCCCAGGCCCCAGTAGTCCCTGCCATCCCAGGCCCCCGGTAGTCCCTGCCATCCCAGGCCCCAGTAGTCCCTGCCATCCCAGGCCCCAGTAGTCCCTGCCATCCCAGGCCCCCGTAGTCCCTGCCATCCCAGGCCCCAGTAGTCCCTGCCATCCCAGGCCCCGTAGTCCCTGCCATCCCAGGCCCCAGTAGTCCCTGCCATCCCAGGCCCCCGTAGTCCCTGCCATCCCAGGCCCCAGTAGTCCCTGCCATCCCAGGCCCCAGTAGTCCCTGCCATCCCAGGCCCCCGGTAGTCCCTGCCATCCCAGGCCCCAGTAGTCCCTGCCATCCCAGGCCCCAGTAGTCCCTGCCATCCCAGGCCCCAGTAGTCCCTGCCATCCCAGGCCCCGTAGTCCCTGCCATCCCAGGCCCCAGTAGTCCCTGCCATCCCAGGCCCCGTAGTCCCTGCCATCCCAGGCCCCAGTAGTCCCTGCCATCCCAGGCCCCAGTAGTCCCTGCCATCCCAGGCCCCAGTAGTCCCTGCCATCCCAGGCCCCCAGTATCCCTGCCATCCCAGGCCCCAGTAGTCCCTGCCATCCCAGGCCCCAGTAGTCCCTGCCATCCCAGGCCCCAGTAGTCCCTGCCATCCCAGGCCCCAGTAGTCCCTGCCATCCCAGGCCCCAGTAGTCCCTGCCATCCCAGGCCCCAGTAGTCCCTGCCATCCCGGCCCCAGTAGTCCCTGCCATCCCAGGCCCCAGTAGTCCCTGCCATCCCAGGCCCCAGTAGTCCCTGCCATCCCAGGCCCCAGTAGTCCCTGCCATCCCAGGCCCCGTAGTCCCTGCCATCCCAGGCCCCAGTAGTCCCTGCCATCCCAGGCCCCCGTAGTCCCTGCCATCCCAGGCCCAGTAGTCCCTGCCATCCCAGGCCCCAGTAGTCCCTGCCATCCCAGGCCCCAGTAGTCCCTGCCATCCCAGGCCCCGTAGTCCCTGCCATCCCAGGCCCCCGTAGTCCCTGCCATCCCAGGCCCCAGTAGTCCCTGCCATCCCAGGCCCCAGTAGTCCCTGCCATCCCAGGCCCCAGTAGTCCCTGCCATCCCAGGCCCCAGTAGTCCCTGCCATCCCAGGCCCCAGTAGTCCCTGCCATCCCAGGCCCCAGTAGTCCCTGCCATCCCAGGCCCCAGTAGTCCCTGCCATCCCAGGCCCCAGTAGTCCCTGCCATCCCAGGCCCCAGTAGTCCCTGCCATCCAGGCCCCAGTAGTCCCTGCCATCCCAGGCCCCAGTAGTCCCTGCCATCCCAGGCCCCGTAGTCCCTGCCATCCCAGGCCCCAGTAGTCCCTGCCATCCCAGGCCCCAGTAGTCCCTGCCATCCCAGGCCCCAGTAGTCCCTGCCATCCCAGGCCCCGTAGTCCCTGCCATCCCAGGCCCCAGTAGTCCCTGCCATCCCAGGCCCCAGTAGTCCCTGCCATCCCAGGCCCCAGTAGTCCCTGCCATCCCAGGCCCCAGTAGTCCCTGCCATCCCAGGCCCCAGTAGTCCCTGCCATCCCAGGCCCCGTAGTCCCTGCCATCCCAGGCCCCAGTAGTCCCTGCCATCCCAGGCCCCAGTAGTCCCTGCCATCCCAGGCCCCAGTAGTCCCTGCCATCCCAGGCCCCAGTAGTCCCTGCCATCCCAGGCCCCCGTAGTCCCTGCCATCCCAGGCCCCCGTAGTCCCTGCCATCCCAGGCCCCAGTAGTCCCTGCCATCCCAGGCCCCAGTAGTCCCTGCCATCCCAGGCCCCAGTAGTCCCTGCCATCCCTGGGCCCAGTAGTCCCTGCCATCCCAGGCCCCAGTAGTCCCTGCCATCCCAGGCCCCGTAGTCCCTGCCATCCCAGGCCCCAGTAGTCCCTGCCATCCCAGGCCCCAGTAGTCCCTGCCATCCCAGGCCCAGTAGTCCTGCCATCCCAGGCCCCAGTAGTCCCTGCCATCCCAGGCCCCAGTAGTCCCTGCCATCCCAGGCCCAGTAGTCCCTGCCATCCCAGGCCCCAGTAGTCCCTGCCATCCCATGCACCACACTATCCCCCAGTACCTCTCCCTCCAACCCCAGTTAACTACCCAACAGGAGTACTTACCCACATTTCTCTGCTAATGTAGCAGCTTCCTACATGAGAGCGGAGAGTACGCGATAAAGGACTAAGGAAAGTAAGCTTTAAGGTACTGAAACATAGGATTACAAATAAAGGAAGTGAGCTGGCCGAAAGGGTGCAAGAAGGACATGTAGATGTAATAGCACTCACAGAGCCCAAATTGTCAGGCATCATAACAACTGCAGTGTTTCTGCAGGACAACAATTGAGTAAGGCAAAAAGAGGGAAGGCAGTGAAGGAGGAGGAAGAGGAGTGGCCCTGATGATAAGGAACGACTTGTGTTTTGATAACATGGATATCCTGGACAGTGAAGGATTCATTACATAACAGGAACTATTACCATGAGAGGACCTAAGATAATATTAACAGTAATTTATAATTCTCCATTAAGTGACAGAAGACGCAAGCAGGAGTTTGATACACCACTACCATTAATATAATAGAGAAGGGAAGGGAACTATGAGGGGGGAAAGCGCTAAGCCATTACGACTATATAGCACTGGGAAGGGATCAGGATAAGGATTTGGGATGGGACGGGTGGGGGGGGAGGAATGGTTCCCAACTACTTTGACGGTCGGGGATTGAACGCCGACCCGCATGAAGGGACCGTCGCTCTACAGTCCAGCCCAAGTGGTTGGGAATATAATAGAGAGAGCACCTTCAAATTGCCTACAGGAATGGTGCCAGTCTTTTAATCGTGGGTGTCTTCAACCATGGAAGATAGACCACATGGAGGTGCAGGTCATGGAAAGCAACTCTTGGAAGTTGCAACAAGGAAATTTCTGAGCCAATATATCAGGAAACCACAAGAATGAGAGTCAATGACGAGCCAGCCAGACTCGGCCTGATATTCTCCTTGAATGAGTCAGAAATAAGGAAAGTGAAATATGAAGCTCCCATGGGAATGAGTGATCACAGTGTATTGACATTTGAGTATCTGGTAGAGGTACGGATAACCTATCCAAGGAAGGTTTTTTTTTTTGCAGTGATATTCCTGTGCGGGTCCTAAGCCTCTGGCGGGCCCACTAAGTGTTGCTTGTTTCTGTTTTACTTGGGCGGAGTATGAGTATTTATGACTCGTATGGTCGCTTCAGTTAGAGTTTGCCATATG